>JAXCEF010000622.1:0-25757 GCA_037178605.1 Colletotrichum euphorbiae | reverse complement strand
TAAGTGCTTCTATTTCTTCTTAATTAAGTCTATAGATCTTTTTAAATATTAGTTCTTTTCTAGGCTTTAGCTTAATCTCATGATTATAGCTGCTATATTCTAGTAATCTAGTATTAAGTTCTTTAGTAAATAATTTATTATACTACTAGTATTCTACTGGGATAGATAGTAATTAATCTTCTCTATTAATATCTATTACTAATAACGTCCTGGCGTTCGCGTCCTTAATTTATAGGTAGGTAAGGAATCTTCTTACTTCAGTCGTTTTATAAGGTTTATTTGAGGCGCCCTTTTTTAGCTGCTACTTAGTAACTAAATCCTAGTTCTAATAGAGTTAGCCTATTCTCTAATCTATCTGTGGGTTACTATTATATAACTATAGTCTTCTGAGGATAACGTTATATTTATCTCCTATCTCCATAATATTAAAGTTTAGTCGCTTATTCCAGCCATAGATCTGCAAAGGGAGTTGCGCGGTCTCTATATTAATATATCCTCCGCTATACTAGACTTGTTCTCCTTTAATGGTGTTGAGGTTGTAGTAGTCTTTACCTGCTTTCTTATTCTAGGTTATTTGTCGTCTATTCACCGTTCTAGGTGAAATAAAGTTTCCTTAGGCTCCGCTATCAATTATTGCAGTAGTCCATTCTCTATTAAGTTATATTTAGACTTATATATGCTCATATTATTGAGTTTTTTGCGCTATTGCGCTGCATAGGAACCTTGTTTTTTTTGCCTGTTGTTGTTCCTTATTAGTAGGTGAGTCTAGTTTTTTAACTATTAGCGCTAGAGTTATCTCTGCCATGCCTTGGCTTTTTCTTCTAAGTGAATTTAGCATTTATTATTTATATATTGGTCCCATTCTATATAGGGGTCGTTGAGATATCTTATGGGGTAGTGACGATATGGTTTAAATAATGCTATATTATTATTAATTATTTGGGCTAAGTCCCATATAGGGAGTTGGTTCTCTAGGTAGTATTGCGTGATGGGTTTAGTGTTATATCTTTGAGGATAGAAGTCGTACTCATACTTATTAGCTTAGTGTTTATTATAGTAGTCCGTGAGGCACTAAGCCTAGAACATATAATAGTGTTAGTTGTGTATAGGGTTGAGATAGGCATAATCTTCTTTAACCTATGTTGTGAATGAGAGGTTTCTTCTTTTGCGTCCAGATATACTATAAAAGGCGATTTCCTAGTCGTTCTAGTGAGGGTTAATCTCCTTCTTATAGAGGTACCTCAAGTAGTTAGCTAGCTCTGATCTGGTTCCTTTAGATGAGGTATCGTCGATTTCAAATAAGGTTTATTTAATCCATTTTTCTACTTCTGGGTTTAGCTGCTATTTATTAGTTATTATAGCGGATAGTTTATTCCGTTTAGCTCTTCTGGCGTAATAGAGCTTATCTTATTATTCTCAAGAGGGCTATGTCTCGTAGTTCTATATAGGTTCTCTTACTGCTTAATCTTTTGTTTTATTATTAATCTGCTAGATTCGCTCAGGGTTATCCCTAGTATCCTGTTGTCTCTTAATATAGGCTTATAGTAACCCAATCTATTATTACTATATAACTTCTTCAGGTTATATTCTTGCTCGTAGCTTATATACTTAAAGTCCTTATTATAGCCTGGTAATGCGGACTTTGTTATTGATTTCAATATCCACGCCTGAGGGTGTATGCAATATTTCATTAAGTTGCTCATTAGCTTTCCTCTCTGCCTTTAAGTAGGTTTAGTATCCTACTGCTAGGGTATATATAGGTGCTGGGGGGATACTAGTGGTATTATATCCTGACTAATGAGGGTTCTTTGGGTACTACCCTGCGTATTCCTTGTGGTCTAAGTGAGCTCTATACTTATTATTATAGTAGGTGGTCTAATAAAGTTATTCGTGAGGTGTGGTTTTAATAGCGAGGCTTGCTTATTGTTTCTCAGGTACTAGTTAAAAGCATTCTTTCTTAGGGGATTAACATTTATAAGCTAGATATCCCATCTTATTGCAGTTATAGTATTGCTTATCTTTCTTCTAGTTATTATTCCGCTTGCTATCTTTGTGGGCTGCGCTGAGGTCCATAGGTCCACTATAGTATCTGTAGGCAGTGGTGTACTGAGGGGCCCTGGGGTTATATCTGTGGTTAGAAGTTCGTTTAGCGCGGTGGTTATTGCTAGGTTAGTATTAGTTACCCTTTCTTCTATTATTATTTCATCCTACTTTATTATTCTAAGTGGACTATCCTTTGTGTTTAAGGCGTTATTTATAGATGCGGTTATTAATTTTAACTATAGTATCTATATATTAGTGGAGTTCTTTAGGATAGTTAAGTTATGTGAGCTTATCCTTAACTTCTTCCTTTAGGCCTTAGTAGAACTTAGCTATTAGGGCTTCTTCTCCCCAGTCTAGCTTAAATAAAATCTATTAGAACTCAGCAGCATACTTACTAGCTAATCCCTTTTATATGAGATTAGTAAGTTTATATTCAGCAATTCGTTCTTTATCTAGGCTTCTAAAGGCTTCCTAAAGTTTCTTCTCAAACTCGCTATACTTCCTAAATACTTTCTGAGTTTCTTCATCTTACTAGTTATATAGTCTGCCTAGTTGGTCTCTTATTAATAGTTTAAACCAGGTGAGAGTATCTCCCCTGAGGAAGGATGCAGCTTAGTGAACCTTTATGGTTTTATCTTGAAATAAGGTGGTATAATAATGAAGGTAGGCTTGGGTGCGGGTGAGAAATACTTAAAGGGTTCCTAGCTCTCCTGAGTATGGAGCAGGTTCTAGGTATTTGGCCTTAGGTCTGAGTTAGGTAGCTAGCTGCGCGTTTTCCTATCAGAGCTGGAGGATCATATCATATATCTATTGAAGGCTTATTGCTTCCTAGGTGTTTATAGGGGCTATCTGGGCCTATTGGTTGTTTGCGGGTCTCGGGGCTATAGGTTATATATTCCTAGCACTATTAGCTTACTGCGCGTTATTATTAGGAGTCCACATAATTCCTATCTTATACTATTTAGTAGTATTAAAGGTTAACTTACTAAATAAGAGCAATTAAAGTATTATAGTTAGCTATCCAATAGTAGGGTTCTACTAATAGAAGCTGAGGGATAACGCTAGGTTAATAATATAGTCTTGCTATACTATATTACTAAATAAATCTTGGGGTTCTAGGAGTATAATAATTAGTTATAGTCCTTATAAGGGGGTTATAGTATAAGATAAAGCTAAGAGTACCTATTAGAGTAATTATGAAGTTAATTGCTAAAGAGCTATAGAAGTCTGTTCTTAGGAGTCCTAAGTCTATACTATATATAAGTCCCAAATAGTCCTTTATACCCTTATTACTAATTATTAATTAGGTACTAGTGATTGCTTAGTAATTGCAGGTAAGCGCTTAGTAGTTGCGGGTAAGCGCTTAGTAGTTCTTACTGCACGCTTAGTCTTATCTTATTATCACGTGACTTATACTATAGTTCTTCCGTACCGTGAGTATCCTGACGTTCCCGTGATCCTGCAGTATAAATATCCTGCCCTAGCCGTCTGATGCCTAGGTGGTTTGGTTGGTTGTTATCCTTATATAACGGGTCGTAACACCTATCTCCATAGATATAGTCTCTTATTCCTTATTTAAAAAGAAGCTAGCTTACTTCAAAATATACTTAACGCTAGGCTATCTATAGAAAAGAAAGTATTTTAAAAATAGGTAGGGCCTTAGTAGTTTCTCTAAGCTACCTCTAAAGCAAATATTATAAACTATATTATGTGTAGCCTATTAAGTCTTATTATAGATATTATTACTAACTATTATAATTTTTATTATTATAAATCTAGTTATTATAGTTAGCAGCAGCTATAAGTTATACCTTATTAATTTAGACATTAATAATATAAGTATTAATAATACTATATAGATTAGAGTCCTCTCCCGTAGAAACTTTATTATCACTAGTATGAGTCTAATCACAATTAAGATTACATTCACCTATATCAATATTATCATCATAATAGTATATACCATTATTATCTTACTAGGACTAGGGTGCAATATCCTAGAACTACTCCTCTATTACCCTTAATATGCCGCCAACTTAGATATATAGGACTTTACTAACCCCTAATGCTCTAAAGAGCTTATTTACTTCTTTAAGGATAACGCTACACTTAGGACCTATAATTAATTATAGTATCTATAAGTAGTAGTATACTGAGGTACCCTAGGGTTATACCTATAGTTAGAAGTTCATTCAACGCAGTAGTTATTACTCGGTTAATACTAGTTACCCTTTCTTCTATTGTTATTTCATTCTACTTTATTATTCTTAGTAGACTATCCTTTATATTTAAGGCGTTATTTATAGAGGCAGTTATTAATTTTAACTGCAATATCTATATACTAATAGAGTTCTTTAGGGTAGTTAAGTTATATGAGCTTATCCTTAACTTCTTCCTTTAGGCCTTAATAGAATTTAGGTATTAGGGCTTCTTCTCCCCAATCTAATTTAGATAAAGTTTATTAGAACTTAGTAGCATACTTACTAGCTAATCCCTTTTACATAAGATTAGTAAGTTTGTATTTAGCAATTCATTCTTTATCTAGGCTTCTAAAAGCTTCCTAGAGTTTCTTCTCAAACTTACTATACTTCCTAAATACTATAAGAGTATAGCTATAGGCCTTAACTAGGAAAGGTTAGAATGTTAGAACGTAGGTATCTGTTACTGTATTAGACTATTGCTTAAGGTCTACGCTCTCATGCGTGATCGGATTTTCCCCTTTATGTGTTCGCTCGCTGCTAATTCGCTAGCGTTTTGCCGACAATACGGCCGTGCGAGGTGTATCCAACTATTGTTCCTTATAATTATCCCCCTCTCCAAAGCCTTGGTCCCTAAGGCGTTAAAGAAAAGAAAGTAGGGTATTATGGCATCTGGCGCTGCGGTTTAGTTTGCTAACTATAGGGCGACCTAATAGCAGCAGATAGCAGTATTTAGCCTCGCCGGCTGCTATTTGTTCTTTCTGCTATTTTTTTTCTTTTTGCTGGACTTAGATAACTCTGGCGAATAATGTATTTTTGGTTGTTATACTATAGCTATTTTTTGAATTTCCTTTATATTATAATTTATAATTAGTTACTAATTGTTATGTAACTATTTACTAGTATATATCTAGTGATTATTAATATTTATTACCTCATAACTTTAAGTATAAAAGGGTCTCTTCTTTTTGAGGTCTCTAACCTAGTGAAGTTTTATCTTATTTGTGAATTTTAATTAGCTACCTCTCTTCTCTTAGCGCCTTCTCCCCGACTTATTGCTATATTATAGAGTTTACTACTTTTCTCTTCTTATTTTTACCTACTTCCTCCTTTTTACTCCCTAACTTTCTGCTGCTTAATCGCTATAATATCTTATATTGCTCGTATGGGCGTGGTTGTCACCATACAAATGGTGCGCAGTCACTGTCACGTATCGTAACGTACAGTTACTGCCACGTAGCATACTGCTACTATCACGTGGCGTCTGCCGTCTATAAATAAGACTAGTAGCATAGGATATAATAATATAAGACTTTTACTCCTCTTATATAAAGACCTACCTTTTATTATTTTACTGCATATCGTTCCTGTTTACTGCTATTTGTAAACGTCTTATTACCCCCTCAGTACTGCTACAGGCGTACTGAGAAGATGCTAATATCTAGTAGTATAACTACTAGATTTTCTTTTTTAGATCCTCGACCTCGTTGAGTCCCTCTACCTCACGCTCGCTTTATAGCGGGAGCCTAGAAGAGGCGTATAAGACGTTTATGTTAGAATAAGGGCTTAGGTTTAGGCTTAAGCTCTAAGGACTCTATTATAATAGAGCAGTAGAAGTCTGCTGCTAGGTTATTTTTCCCCTCGCCCCGTTTTATAGAGGCGTAATAAAATAACGCCTGCTATATTATAGTCTTTGTGAATTGCTATAAATATAACCTAGTAGTTTATAGTATTAGTTAGGCTTTCCTCTGCAATATAGTAGTATTAGGCAGTCTTTATTAGGATATAGGCTAAATGCTTTATATTCCGTAGGCTTCCTATAATACTAGCTAGCTTAATAAAAAGCTTAACTAGCTACTTAATATTAATAGTTAGAATATTAATACCTACTTGCTGAGGGAGACTATTAGTAGCGTAATAAGGGTCCTTCTTTGCTATTATGAATCTAGTACCCTCTATAGCTCTTTTAGTAACCTTAGCCCCAAAGAGATCTAAGTTTGTAATACTAGATAGCTTACCTTTATAGCCGCTCTGCTACTAACTACTCCCCCTCTGCTAAAGTAGCCTCCCTAAGAACCTGGAGCGCTAATGAAGGCAGAGACTTAAGCACCTCTCGGGGTATTATCTAAACCCCTAACTATAAGTTAGGTTACTACTCTATTAATATATCCTACTAGCTCCTTATATTCCCTACTAGATAATACCTATACTAGTCCTACTAGGAAAATTACTATTATACTAGCCCCTCTAGATATTACCTATATTAGTTCTATTAAGATGGTTGCTATTATATTAGCCCCTCTAGATAGTATCTACCCTAGCCCCACTAGGAATACTATTATTCTAATAGCCCCCCTAAGTCTAAGAGTAATAAGATAAAGTACTACCTCATTAGGCTACTTATAGCAGGGTCCCCCTAACTATAGCTTACTAGCACCTGGAGTTCCTTAGTAACCTCACTATAGCCTAATACCTTAGTATACTTATGGAGGGAATAACGCCTTCTAGAACCTATATAGTCTCTTCTCAGATATTCTTGCCCTAGTAGTTATATGGGGTTTTACCATCTAGGCGTAGCTAGCCCTAGCGCTCTTCCCGCCCTAGATATCATAGGACTATAGAGTATTCTAGCCTGACGCCCCTACTTTAAGGTATAGTAAGGAGCTGGTTTTCTATAACTGCGGAGTTATATATTACTATAAAGTAGATATCTAGCTCTCCTATCTCTTAGCTCTAGCTAAGTACCCCCACTACTATATAGTTATTACTGCCTAGTATGAGACTCTCCTCTAAGGTTCTACTCTCTCCTAGTGGGTCTATATCCTCACGGACGCGGAGCGGCAGTACTACTGGTTGAATGGGTTGCCCGCGTTGCGCGATGCTATCTGATGGAAGTTTGCCCCTACTATAGTGGAAGCCTAGACTTAGCTCTAGGAGAATTGATTTACTCTCGACTGGATTAATAGTGAAGATAATATCTGCTAATGTTCGCATGAAGTCTTTAAGTATACTAGGGTATGGGGGTCTATTACTCCCTACTAGCTACTTATAGTCTTCTATTAATCCCTTAATCTAGAACTCTAATAATTTCTCTATAAGCCTAGGATAATAGATATAATAGATATATATCTCTTACTTATAGATAAGAAACGCCGCACTATCTAGTATACTCAAGCTCCTTTCTTATCTAGCCTAGGAGCTTACTATACCCTTTACTTAGTTATACTAGATTACTCTATTTATTGGAGTTATTTATACTCCTATTGGGATTCCCTGCGATAGTACTATTGGTATCCCTAGTCCGGATATTGCAGAGGATTCTAGCTGAACTGCTCTAATAATTGAAATACCCCGCGTTAGGCTAATGAGCTAGTGGGCAACTAAGCCCCCTAGGATAGCTACTATAATGCTTAAAGGCCTTGGGAATGTCCTCAATAGTTTAACTGCTTATAATAGATAGCTTAATACTATTGCAGTAATTAAGCCTACTGGGTCTTTAAAGATACTAACCCTAAGACTATTATTAACTACCTTATTAATAATAGATATAAGCTTATTGATATCTATAAATAACCTGACCTATCTGACTTATATTAGCTATGAGCAGGATAGATAGGTAATTATAGCTCCGACCTAGTAATGCTTCCCTCCCCTAAGGAGGAGACTAACTACTAGCCTATATGGGATAATCTCATTTGCGACTCTAGCGATATATTAGCTTTAGATGCTGAGCGCCCCCTTTTTGTGGGCCTCGCTACTAATACTACTATATCTGCTATTAATTATACTCCTAATTTCACCTTAGATACTAGCCAAGTTATTAATACCTCCCCTAAACTGCAGAAGAGCACTCGCCTCTATAAGCAGACCTATCTCCACCTCTATATATCTACCTAAGTTAATAGGCCTATAGAGGAAGTTTATATTAATACTAGCGCTTCTATTACCCTTATTAACTAATAGTAGATAGATCGCTTTATTAGTAAGGCCTACTTATGCCTAGTGGACCCCCGCTATATAGCAGCTATAAACTTATCCTTTGAGGTTATAGAAGAAGCTACCTTTAACTTCTACCTCCTAGGCATACTTAGTAGTATGCCTATCTAGGCTTATATTATTATTACTATAGGAGTTATTAACTTACTTAGCGTGAACCTGCTCTTAGGTATACCCTTTTATAAAGACCACGGGTTGCTTATTAACTTTAATAAAGGGATTATAAAGTTCCGCTCTATATATAGTATAGCTACTAATATAACCTATAAGAGTATTCTCCCTATTATCTAGACGGTTAACCTTATATAAGCTACTATAATCCCTCCCCGTGATTCCATCTTTACTATAGTATGCTATGCTAACCTCCTAGCTTCCCTAACTGCTAGTAACTGAGACTAGCTGTGGCGTTTCTATTCCTGGATCCCTTCTGCAGTTAATAGTGTTATTACCCCAGATACCCTAAAGCTAGTCCTTTTATGAAACCCTTTAATTAAGCCGCTTAGTATCCCTAAAGGGATGAGAGTTAGTACTTTAACCCACTTTAATAGTACTAATACTGCGAACCTTATTAACTAGGCTGATGTTAATACCTTTTTCCCAGACTATTCTAACGCCCTATCTATTATAATAGAGGAAGCCTTCTATACTATAGTATCTAGTAATACTCCTACTATAAATCCTAGCCCTATGGAAGTCCCCTCCTATAGTATCTCCTAGCCTAACAGTATATTAATAATTAAGTTAGCTGCTAGTATTAAGATCTATATTAGTGACCCTGCTTTTATAGCCTGCCTAAAGGTAGTTTTTAACTACTATGATATCTTTTATAATTATAGTATTATTCTAATGCTTAATAAAGAAGGTATATATATTAACTTTATTAATAGTTAGTAAAGCTAGGTTAAGGCCTCCCGCCCCTTCCCCCTAGGAATAGAAGACACTAAGCTTATCTATAGTAAGCTTAACGGCCTCTACTCTAAAGGTAAGATATCCTTTACTATTAGATTAGTTTCTATTGCATGCCCCTTATTTATTATATAGCGCGTAGTAAATAGAGTATAAAAAGGCTATCTAGTAGTTAACCTTCGCCCGTTAAATAAGGTTGTACTTCCTAATATATATCCTCTTCTAGACTAGGATAATATCCTTAACTATCTATAAGGTAAGGGCTAGGTTATAGTGCTTAATGCCACTAGATTTTTTCACTAGCTTCCGGTATATTCCAAATACTGTAACTAGATAGCTATAATTTCCCCACGCGGCATTGAGGTATCTAATATCGTTTTAATGGGGTTTAAAAACTCCCCCGCATACGCTCAACGCTTTATAGATAACTTATTCCGTGACTACTAAGATATCATCTAAGCCTATATTAATAATATTATGATTTTCAGTAATACTACTGAGGACCACCTCTAGCACGTTGAAACTATGCTTAAGCTCCTTGAGGATAGCCGCCTCTATATCTCTATAGAGAAGTTATTTGCTAGCTTTACCTCTATTAGGCTCCTCAGTTATATAGTTAATACTACTAGAGTCTTATATACTAATAACTATATTAAGGCTTTTTAGCAGCTTATGTTCCCTAATAACCTCTATAACCTTAAGAGATATCTCAGGATAGTAGGATAGCTATACTATAATATACTATAGTTTAATATTATTATAGCACCCCTTACCCACTACAAAACAGTCCTTTCCGCCCTTCTCTATAGCGAGAATAAGCTACTATAAGGAGTAGCTAAATAGATGTATATTTATTACCTCACTAAGATTACCTCTAAACCTATAGAAGAGGAGATTAAGTCCTAGACTATCCTATAAGAGAACCTCTATAGTTAAGTAGCTTAGTATTACTATAATCCTACTAAGGAACTCTTTATTAAGCTAGATATATATAAAGGAGGATTTAGAGTTATAGTCTTTTAGTTAGAGAACAAACTCCCTAACACTAAGATTAACCTCATTACGCTTAAGACCTCTAATATTTAGCTTATTCTATTCCTCTCTAGAGTAACTATACCTACTAAATAGCGATTTTAGGCTATAGAAGCGGAGGTTGCTAGCGTAGTATAGGCTATTTAGAAGCTCTATAAGCTAGTTTAGTCTAACTACCGGCCTATTAATATTCTTACTAACTATACTACTACCTATAGTATCCTCACCTATACCTTACTCTATATGCTTAACTTTATAAAAGTAAATCTAAAGCTTGCTAATATAGCTTATTACCTCTCGCAGTTCTAATTATATATTACCTATATTCTAAGTAAACTTAATATAGTGCTAGATGCTCTCTCCTAGCTCCTATTACTTTAATATTCTAGTTGAGCCTCGTTATTCCCTAAGGCTAATAAACTTGCTAACATTAATAATGGTATTACTGAAAAGATAACTAATTGTGGTTGCTCTAACTTTATTAGGCTTACTAAGGCCTCTATACTAGGAGCTTCTACTAAGACTATTATTTACCTTAATATAGAGTTCTCCGCTTAGATCGTAAAGGCCTATACTAACGACTGAAGATATAGCGCTATTCTGCGCGGTATTACTAATAATAATACTAAGTAATAGCACACTATTACACCTTATGATGCCCTTAAGGAAGAGCGCTGCGCTATAGCTAATAGTTATTACCCTAAATATTTCTAGGTTTAGCTATAGATATAGCGTAATAGCCTCCTTTTTTACGTTAACGCTAATAATATAGAGAGGCTCTATATTCCCCAAGCTATTATTCCCAATATCCTTCAGCTAGTATATAATGATAAGTACTACTTTAGTATTCATTATATAATTTATAAGTTAGCTAGGATTTAGTTCTATAATAAGGTGAAAGCCTGCTACTTATATATCTGCTATTGCCTGGGATATTAGGAGAATAGCATTAATTATAGCTTACCTCTAGGTACCTTTTAACCTATCCCCATAGTGCCCTACCCTTACTATACTATAATAATTAACTTTATTATAGACTTACTTCCTATCCCTTCTGCAGGCATATTTTGGGCTTTGCTAGGCTATAATACGCTCGACTGCCTCTTAATGCAGATGTGTAAGTTCTCTAAGAAAGGGCTTTTAATCCCTAGTAATAAGTAATATATCGCTTAGGATTGGGGACTTATATTTATCTGGTTTTAGCTAATATATGATTAGGGCATCCTAGCGCGTATTATTAGTAACTAAGACCTCAAATTTATCTTAAAGAAATAGAAAGCTATTTTTCCGCACTAAGAGTTAAGCTCCTCCTCTCTACTATATATTATCCTCAGACTAATAGCTAGAGTAAGTAGACTAACTAGACTATTGAGATCGCCCTATAATATTATATGTGGGCGGACCTAGATACCCCCTAATTGGATATTCTTCCCGCCCTTTAGTATAACCTTAATAACGCGTTATTAACTACTATTAGCTAGTCTCTAAATGAGGTTATGCTGGGCTTCTGCCCCCGGGCTATCCTTAATACTATTACTAATAAATCCGCACTAATAGAGGCTATTAAAGTCCTCCGCTATACCTACTAAGAGGAAGCTACTAGCTTTATTAATACTACTAATAAAATCTACTAGTAGTATTATAACTATTCTTAAATAGATATTAAATTTAATATTAGTGACTAGGTTTAGGTTCGCCTCAGTAAGAGTTACTACCTGCCTAGTTACCTAAAATATAAATAGTTAGCAACCCGAGCTAGCCTATTTCAAATTACTGCTAAGGTTAACCCCACAGCCTACTAGCTTAACCTCCTGGCTGCTTAGAAGATCTACCTAGTCCTTAATATCGCTTAACTCTACTAACTAGCTAAGGTATTAAACCTATTTTATTCGATACTAGCTCTGCTATAACTAATTATTATAGATAGTTATAATAAGTATAAGGTAGAGCGCCTTATTAACTAACGGATTAACTAGTGAGAGTATAATCCTACTATCTAGTATCTTATTAAGTAGAAGGGCTACTCTATAGCTAAAAATATATATAGGAGCTATATAAGAGCCTACTTATTTATACTAGTAATGCAGTTAAAGCTTTTGAAATAGCGTTGCTGCTCCATACTAATAAAGAGTGGGGCTAACTGCGCTACTCCTATTCCATAATAGGATCCCTTTAAATATTACTACTGCTTTCTTTAGGACTATATATAACGCCTTTGCTTAGCTTTGCCTAAAGATAGCCTTCTTTTATAGAAGTAGTACTATACTACGCTAAGCCTTAGCGGGCTATTAAGGTGTCTTATCTAATAAAGCTATTATTCTCTGCGACGTTAGACTTATAACCCGCAAGGCTGACGCGCATCTCTATATTAACTATTTACTTTACTTCCACGTAGTTTTTTTAACCTAAGCCTAGCGCCTTCTGCTTGAATTTTATATGCAAAAGCCTAACCTTTTCTTCTATATTATATATATTAAAACTTTTACTACTTTACTACTTTACTACTTTATTTATTTTTCTTTTTCTACTTTTTATAAGCCCTCATTACTCTTTACTAATTTGCTGCTGTTCTTCTTAATATAATAATGTCTGCTGATCGCCTCTCTAATATCCCCGCTAGCGCAGCTGCCCCTTCCCAGGATGCTGCTAGCACCTTCTATTCCGCTGCCGATCCCGCTAGCCCTAATGGATCTGAGCTCTTTGACCCTATCTCCCCCTACCCTAATAATAATAGTATGAATATTGATGGCCCTACTGATAAGGACTCTGGACTAGCTGTCCGCCCTAGCGTTACCCCCTCCTAGCGTCCCACTTATCCCTATAGCTCCAACCCTCTAGCTAAGGATAATGATCTCCTTAATAACCCTATTAAGGAGGATGAGGAGGATAATAAGGAGGAAGTTAATAATAATAATAATAATAATGATACTCCTGCTATCCCTAGCAACCCTGCTACTAAGCGCCGCCCTAAGGGACCTATTACCCACGCTACTACCAATAATGCTACTATTACCCTCTTCATGCGATTCCCTAATAACGCCCTTTAGACTGAGGTCTTCTCCTTCCTTAGGGAGATTTTCAGCAAGAAGCGTATAATTGCTAATATCTCCTCTAACCCAGCGGTCTGCTGCGTCTAAGGCACCTGTAAATGCGCTCTAACTGCTATGCTGAGCGGTCTTGTGTATAGCTACTTGCTTCCTTCCCGCGCGTCCGTACTTATAGTATTTATCTCCCATTATCCTAGCACCTTTAATATCAAGATCGCTAGCAGTCTTATTACGCTTAACTATGCTGACCTAATATTGCCTACTATAGTTATTAGTCTCTAGAGTATCTATATAATTAATAACGCTGCCTATACTGCTGCTAGTAAGGCCTGCAAGACTGCTAATAATATTACTACTACTACTAAGCGTACTGATACCTAGGTTACTGCTCTTACTACTAGCCTTTGCAATAAGCTCGTTCCGCGCGTCTCTGCCCTTAAGGCTAGTATTAAGACCCTCAGCGCTATAGGTTAGGATAACTTTACTAACCGCCTCGCTAATATTAAGAATAATATAGTTACTAAGTAGGTTTTAGGTAATAAGATTACTTAGGCTACTACTAAGGTTAATAAAGAGGTTAAAGCCCTTCGCTCTGAGGTTGCTTCCCTCCGCGCTCTTATTGGTAGGGTCCCTAAGATTAATTCCCCGACCCCTATCCGCGCTACCCCTAAGACTACTACGCTGAGTAAGAAGCGTAAGGCTGATGATATTAGCGATATTTTCAATTAAACTGCCTACACTATAGCCTTATTTCGCAGAGGATGGGATATAGTTGCTATTGGGATAATAGCTTTTTCTATTTGGGGGCAGATATCACTATATAAATAGTATGTAGTTACTATTATATATTATAATATATAGTTACTGCTACGTGGCATACTGCTACTATTACGTGGCGTCTGCCGTCTATAAATAAGACTAGTAGCATAGGACATAATAATATAAGACTTTCACTCCTCTCATATAAAGACCTACCTTTCGTTATTTCACTGCATATCGTTCCTGTTTACTGCTATTCGAAAACGTCTTGTTACCCCCTCAGTACTGCCACAGGCGTACTGAGAAGACGCTAACAGTAGTGCTCGCGAAGTACTTATATAAGCCTGAGAATCTCTCGGGTGGTCTTACTAGTGATGCTAATAGCGGCTGCCTTTGCCTTAGATGCCTGACTAAGATATATCTTGATGTTGTTTAACCTTTGCTATATATGCGGCGAGCACGCGCAGAAGTGCGTCTGCTATAACTATAATAAGAAAAAGTATTGCGCTATAAGTTACTAATTAGTTACTATCTATTTATTATATCCTAATTACTTAATAGGTTCCTTAGGAGCTTTAGGGTGCTACTTAAATAACCTGGGGTATATTCCACTAGTTCTAGATCTAGGAGAGTAAGGGTATATTAACCCCTCTCTATTATTTTTATATCCTCTAGGCGCTTACTAATTATTTAGTAGTGTGGAAGAAGATTAGCGAGCTTATTTATAATCCTACTACTAGTAGTAGCTTATAGAATATAGAGTAGTTATAGCTCCAGGAGCTTACCTCTATCTATAAGCATCTTACTCTTAATATCCTAGTTTATATATACTACTATTCGCCCTCCTCAGCTAATTACTCCCTACTAATAAGCTACTTAGGTTGGAACTCTCTATAATAGTACTAATGTTCTTTAGTAACTAAACGCTACTTAGCCGCCCTATATTTATAATAATACCCCTATTATATATCTTGCTAATAAGATTAACTAACTAGTTACTGACCTATTAATAGTTCTAGTCCCAATACTCGCTTAAGAGCATAACATTAAGTCTTTCCCTATTTTTAGTAACAAGCTTTAGGGCTGCCTCGCTATATTTTTATTAAATAATATTCCCTCCTGCTATATCGCTATTACTAGCACTTATCCTATCTCTCATGCCTCCTACCTTTATACTCCCACTAAGAAATATGGGTAGCTGGGCGGCAATAAGTTAGCAGATAAGAATAGAAGCAGTAAGAAGGCTAAGAGCGCTATTACTATCCTAATAGCTTTTCTAGTAATAAGTTAGGCGGCAGTTAGCCTATTAGCAGCAGTAGTAGAGCGGCTACTACTAGTAGTAGTGGCGCGAGTGGTGCTAGTAGTAGCTAGGGAGGCGATAATAATAGCTTACTAAGTAGTAGTTATAGTAGTTATAGTTCTTATGTTTCTTGTGGTTCTCATGCCCCTCATACTCCTCGCGGCGGTTATGCCCCTTATGGCAGTTATAGTAATAATTAAATAACTATATAGGCAGTTAGTTCTTTTTCTTTTTCTTATAGGATAATACCCTTTTAGCTTCTTACTACTATATTAGTAATACTTTCCTACTAATTAAATTATTTTTATGTTAAACTTTACTTCTTATTATTATATCCTTTTACCTAACTATTAGTAATATATTACTACAACTTAGCTAATTATTCTACTTTCCTATAGGCTCTCTTTACTTATCTATAAAACTTATAAATACCCTCCTGCGCGTTTACTAAGTTTTCTATAGGCTCCTATATATTATACTCTATAGGCTACTCTACCTATTTCATAAGGTACTACGCCTTGTTGCTGGACTCTTGCTGCGTGATAATCTCCTCTACCTCCTACTCCTCTAGCTTATCCTCAAGCTCTAGATATACTAGTAAGCCTTTACTATTACTTTAGTAATTATTCTATAGCTCTAGTAGGGTAATAGAGAAGATATTATATATTCTATAGTACTATTTAGGTAGGTAGACTCTATATACCTATTTACTAACTAGCTCTATAATAGTAACCTAAATAAATTTAGGCGCTAGTTTCTTATTCTTAAACCTAAAGTTCTTTATCAATAGCCTGACAACCTATCCCTAATAGTATATTTTCTCTTAATGCTGCGTGTTATAGTACTTAGCTTGAGCCTCTATAGCTTGCTGCTAGTGCTCCTAGGCTCTTTGCTAAAGGGTTATAAGGTATTTAATATATTTATGCATGCCTTATACTATAACGTTATTTGCTGGGAGCATATATTCTATATAATGCAGGTAGTACCTATATAGGGCCTCTATTAGTAAATAGTTAATAGTGCTATAGTAACTATTATTATATACAAACTTAATCTCTAGTAGTTACACTATTTATTCTAATAGCGAGTTACTAGTATATACCTGCAGGTATTTCTCTAGTGTCTAATATATCTGCTTAGTCTGCCTATTAGTCTGAGAATAATATGCTATAGAAAGGTAACGCTTTATTGCCCTTATATATATGAACTCTTCTTAGAAATAGCTAGTGAGGAGTTTATCCTAGTTACTAATAATACCCTCTAGAGTACTAAAATAATATTTAACTTGCTTATAGATAATCTGCACTAACTTAGTAGCTATTATTTGCTTTATTATTAGAATAAATATAGCGAACTTAGTTATTTAGTAAATAATAATAAGAATTATATTATACTCCCTATCTATATACTAACAGCTTAGTAGTAACCTAGTAATAAAGTTTAGGCTAATCTCCTGAAATAGATATACTGGGAAGGGTAATAGCTCTAACTTCCTATAAGGCTTATGCCTTAGGACCCTAATCCCTTAGCATATCTAGTAGCTTATAATATAGCTGCGAATATCTGCAGCTAAATTTAGCTAATAGAACTTCCTTAAGATTAAGTTAGTAGTCTTTTAGGCACCTATATAGCCCGCCCTATTATTATTATAGTGTTAGTAAAGGATCTTAAGTCTAAGTAATTCCTCCTATAGTATTTCTAACCTCTCCTTATAAAATAAGGTTCTATAGTTATTAATTATATAACCCCTATAATTACTAGCTAGCTACTAAACTCTCTCTACTTATATCTAGTAATATAAGTTATTAGCTTATAGTCTATAGATAAGATCTTCTATCTGCTTGGAGGGTTGTTAGCTCTATACTATTTCGCCTATTATAAGCTCCCTTATGATATTGCGTGGGATATATTATTGCGCTATAGTAACCCTAGCTCTAGATAAGTCCTCTTAGTTAGTAACCCCTCACTAAGCGTTCTTTATGATAGCCCTTTTGCTTTAGCGTTGGGTTGTTATAGCTGCAATAGTTATAGTATTATTGGCGCGCTATGGAGCGTAGCGCTGACTGGAGACTGAGGCGTCTCCGCCCTAGGAGCTGTTCCTCTGGATGGGGCTGTATGTGGTAGCTCTTATGGTGTTGATAAATGCCTTGGAGGTTGTAGTATAGCCTTTTAGTCCTGAAATGCTTTCCTAAAGGTCTGCTGGGAGGTCTGCAATAAGTCCTAGCTTCTTTACTAATATTAGGAGGATATTATTATATTTTATTTCTCTCTCTATATAGTCTAGCCTCCTAGATAGACTATTTGCTGGGTTAGTTACTCTAGACCTATGCTCTAGGTTAAAGTTAAATGCTGAGAGCTTATATATCTATCTAGCGAGCCTTCCCTAAAGGTCCCGCGCTAAGGCGCTAATAACGCCCTTAAGTGCCTAGTGATTTATTAGGACTATAAACTTCTTTAATATACCCTACAGGTAGTAAGCCTAATAATTAAGGCTTTCTATAATAATAAGGAGTTCCTATTATCCTACGCCCTATCTCTATTTAGTATTACTAAGTTTCTATAAGTAGTAGGCGACTAGTTGCTACTAGCTATTAATATACTATAATAGAATACTAGAAATAGCCTTAGTAGAGGCGTCCGTCTCAACCCTTGTCTCTTAGATAGGATCCTAATATTAGAGAATAGTTGTGGAGCAGAAGGCGGCTTATAGCTACTTAAACGCCTTTTGCGCCTCTTCTAGCTAAATAAATTCACTAGTCTTCTTGCTATTCTCACTACTCTTTAGTAGGGAGGTTATTAGGGCTACTATGCCTAAATAGCTTGTAATAAACTTATAGTAGAAGTTATAAAATCCCAGAAAGACTTAAATCTCCCTATATATCTTTAGCAGCTTCTACTTAGTAATAACTTAAATATAAAACTCTTTTATAGATATACCCTCTAGTATAATAATATACCCTAAAAACTCTACCTACTATTAGTAGAAACTATATTTACTTAGCTTAGTATAGAGTCCCTATTAGTAAAGCCTATAGAGCACCTAGCGAAGGTCTTCTATATACTATTCTCTTAATAATAAATAGACTATAATATTGTTTATATATATGATATAGTAGGTATCTAAAAGCTTAGCGAGCGCGTAGTAAATATATACCTAGAAGGTGGCTGGGGTATTTATAAGTCTAAATAATATAACTATATACTTAAAGTAGCTATATTATATTCTAAAAGCTATTTTCTATTAGTTAGATAGCTTAATATAGATATAGTAGTAGGTATCCCTAATATTAATCTTTAAGATCTACTTTGCTCTCTAAAGCCTATTTAATAGCTTGCTAATAAGTAGTAAGGGATATTAGTTCTTAATTATGATCCTATTAAGGCCCCTATAGTTTATATGAAGGCGTAGGGTCCTATTCTTCTTTAGAATAAATAGTATTGGGGCTCTTACTTTGCTTATTGAAGCCTGGATCCTCCCTACTACCTAATTATTAGCGAGGTATTAGTAAAGCTCTTTAAGTTGCCTCTTATTTAATAGGTAGAGCGGACTATATGGGGGTTTCTTCCCCTCAACTAGATTAATAGAGTGCTCCGCGCCCTCTAGGAATAGAAACTCTTTTGCTGCCTGCTTATTAAATGTTGCGTATTTGCTTTTTAATTTAGGTAGTAGTACTCTATCTATATCTAGGGAGTCCTCCTCGCCTAGGGCCTCTATAGCTGGCTTATAGGGGGATATATTCCTTAAGATATATAATATATAAGCTCTCTAGCTATTTTAATAACCTCTTATATAAATGCTGATAGCTCTATAATGCTGATCTACTTATATTCCTATATGTTTATCTAGGTATTAATTATAATATCTTCTTAGTTTATAGACTATTATAATAGGAGGAGGTCTCTAGCTCCCTCTAGTTAGCAAGCCTTAGTAAATAGTTACTTGATCTTCCTTAGCTTCCCCCTTAAGTCTATTAGAAAGAAAGTTAGCTAGTATATCTTTAGAGATATTGCTATAAATAATTTATTAAACCCTTCTAAAGTAGGGGCTATAGCTTCTATGGGTTTTAGCTAGAGGGATTGCACTAATTAACTACTAATAATATTAACCTGAGAATAGGAGTCTATATCTATAATAACTTCCTATTTAGTAAGCTTTTAGAGGATAAGCGCTTATTCCTTTATAGTGTTTCCTATTAGGAGAACTTCTAGTCTAGAATTTAGTGTGGGGGTTACTAGAGTAGGCCCCCAGCCTACTTATTTTCTAATAAGTTAAGTTCCTTAACTTTTATTATAGTTTAGATTATACTAATCCTCACCTTATTAGCAGGCGGTTAGTATCCTAGTAGCATTATATTTACTTTACGCTTTGCTTTTGCTTTAGGATAATCTCTCTGCTTATATCCCCTCTTGTTATAGCTAAAATATACTATAGAGTTGTTTGCTAGGCCCCTAGGCGCGCTGGAACTATAGCTAGGCCCCTGAGGTGTGTTGCTGAGAGGTTAGCGAAGTATTAGACTATGTGATCCTAGTGATGTTCTACGCCTCTGGCCCGCTACTCCGTTTATTCTATTCTTACTGCAGGTGTAGGCCTTATAGTAGGCTCTTTATTTACTTATCTCTTCTTACTCTTACTCTATAAAGACTTAGCGCCCCATTAGTAATATATATCCTATAGGCGCTCTGCTTTAGTAGCTACGTCCCTTAGTCTTAATATCTCAACTTTCTAATATTTTAGCTCTCTATATAGGAATAGTAGTAGTTAAAAATATAGTATATAGGTTTTAGCCTTACTATCCTTAATACCTACTATACCTAGGTTATAGTATATTACTAACTATTTAGCGGAGAACTCTATTAGGGACTATATCTCTTTCTAATATATAGTATGTAGCTTCTTATAGTACCTCTGCTCCTAAAGCTTGGGGTTGATATACTTATAGCGAGTAAACGCTAAGTAATTAGCTTAGGTTAGGTCTCCTTCTAATCCGCCCCTATAGCTTTACTACTTAGTTTATAGCAATAAGCTTATCTTTATGAGGGCCTATTAGACCTACTGCTCTAGCGTGCTATTGGGGTGTAGTTAGTTTCCCTCTTTAATAGCCTAAATCTAGTTATTAACCTAGTTTATAGTAGCATCTTTACCTAAAGTGCGATAGTTATATAAAGGTAGCTTCTTATACTCCTTCTGGGAGTACTTCTTTATTAGATACTTAGTGAGCTCCTATAGTAGCGTTGCGGTTTGCTCCTTATGCTGCTGCTGCTATAGATATATCTATTCTAGGTAGCTCTCCTGCTACTTCTATAATAGTGCTATCGCCTAGCTAAAAATCCTAGGAATAATACTATTAGGTATAGACTCTAGTGGGGTGCCCTATTGGCTAATACTTGCTATCTATTTGCTAAGTAGTAGTTAGCCTACTTGATCTAGTATTAGCTGGAACCTAGTATGACCCCTATCCCCTATTTCCCTAATAATAGTATCGTTAGGGTTATCTATCCTATTAGCGCGATCATCGCGCTAGCTCTCCTATATCTCGGGACTTAGCGAATAATTAGGGTTATATTAGCCTAGTCTCTATTAGTTGAAATTAGTATGCCCAGTTTGTAGTTTGTTGGGGTTGAACTTAGCTACAAATTAGTTAATAAGCTATTGCTAATTTATTCCCAATATCCTAGCTAGCGCTAGTTACTTGAATTGAGGTAGAAGTAATAGAATTATAAGAGTATAGCTATAGGCCTTAACTAGGAAAGGTTAAAATATTAGAATATAGGTATCTATTACTATATTAGACTATTGCTTAAGGTCTATGCTCTCGTGCGTGATAGGATTTTCCCCTTTATGTGTTCGCTCGCTGCTAATTCGCCGGCGTTTCGCCGATAATGCGGCCGTGCGAGGTGCATCCAACCATTGTTCCTTATAAATACTTTCTAAGTTTCTTTATCTTACTTATTATATAGTCTGCCTAGCTAGTTTCTTATTAATAGTTTAAATTAGGTGAGGGTATCTCCCCTAAGAAAAGAGGTAGCTTAGTGAATTTTTGTGGTCTTATCTAGAAATAAGGCGGTATAGTAATAAAAATAGGCTTAGGTATAAATAAGAAATCCTTAAAGGGTTCCTGGCTCTCCTAAGTATAGAGCTAGTTCTAGGTATTTAGCCCTAGGTATAAGCTAAGTAGCGAGTTGCGCGTTTTCCTACTAAAGCTAGAGGATTATATTATATATCTATTAAAGGCTTATTATTCCGTAGGTATTCATAGGAGCTATTGGGGCCTATTGGTTATTTGTAGGTCTTAGGGCTGTAGGTTATGCGTTCCCTATATTATTAGCTTGCTATACGTTAGGAGTTAAGATAGAATAATTACAAAATATATAAAAGCAATAAAGATACTATTAACCTCATTAGCTTAGTTTAGCAATATTTAGTACTAGTAGGAGGAAGCTAAGCACTAAGCTAATCTAAAGAAGGAGGCAGATAAGCACTATACTAATATAATAGCTAATTTTAACCAGCAGGATAAGGTTAAGAGCAAGAGCAATAACTATTAGCGTCTTCTCAGTATGCCTGTGGCAGTACTAAGGGGGTAACAAGACGTTTAACTAATAATAGTGAACGAGAACAATATGCAGTGAAATAACAAAGGATAGGTCTTAGTATAAAAGGAGTGAAAGTCTTATCTTCTTATATTCTATACTACTAGTCTTATTTATAGATAGTAGATACTATATAATAGTAGTAGTATGCTACGTAGTAGTAACTATACGTTATAGTGTATAATAGTAACTACGCACTATTTATATAGTGATATCTACCCCAAAATAGAAAAAGCTATTATTCTAATAGCAAATATATCTTATCCTTTGTGAAGTAATGCCGTGATATGGGCGATCTAATTGAAAATGTTGCTAATGTTGTTAGCCTTATGCTTCTTGCTTAGTGTGGTGGTCTTGGGGGCGGCGCGGATAGGGGTTGGGGAATTAATCTTAGGGACCTTACTAATAAGAGCGCGGAGGGAAGCAACTTTAGAGCGAAGGGCTTCTACCTCCTTACTAATCTTAGTAGTAGCTTAAGTAATCTTATTACCTAAGACCTACTTAGTAACTATACTATTCTTAATATTAGCGAGGCAGTTAGTAAAGTTATTCTAACTTATAGCACTAAGGGTCTTAATGCTAGCCTCAAGGGTGGAGACGCGTGGAATAAGCTTATTATAAAGGCTAGTAATAAGAGTAGCAACCTAGGTATTAGTACGCTTAGCAGCGGTAGCGACGTTATTAGCAGTCTTGCGGGCCTTACTAATAGCAGCATGGGCGGCATTATTAATTATATAAATACTCTAGAGGCTACCACTATAGTAGGCGATATTAGGTTAGCATAGTTAAGTATAATAAGACTACTAGCAATCTTAGCGTTAAAGGTACTAGGATAATAGGAGATAAACACCGCAAGTACGGACGCGCGGGAAGGAAGCAAGTAGCTATATATAAGACCGCTCAGTATAGCGGTTAGAGCGCATTTGCAGGTGCCTTAGATATAGCGGACTACTGGGTTAGAGGAGATATTAGTAATCGTGCGCTTCTCGCTGAAGATCTCCCTAAGGAAGGAGAAGACCTTAGTCTAAAGGGCGTTATTAGGGAATCACGTGAAGAGGGCAATAGTAGTATTATTAGTAGTAGCGCGGGTAATAGGTCCCTTAGGGCAGCGCTTAGTAGCGGGGTTACTAGGGATAGTAGGCGTGTCGTTATTATTATTATCCTCTTTATTATTCTCATCCTCTTCTTTAGTGGGGTTATTAAGGAGATTATTATTCTTAGCTAAAAGCTTGGAGGGACGCTTATGTTACGACCCGTTATGCAAGGACGACAACCAACCAAACCACCTAGGCATCAGACGGCTAGGGCAGGACATTTGTACTGCAGGATCACGGGAACGTCAGGATGCTCACGGTACGGAAGAACTATGGTACAAGTCACGTGACGATAAGATAAGACTGAGCGTGCAGTGAGAACCACTGAGCGCTCACCCGCGATCACTGAGCGCTCACCCGCGATCACTGAGCGATCACCAGTACCCAATCGGTGATCAGTAACGAGGGTGAAAGGGACTATTCGGGACTTATATATAAGTATGGACTTGGGACTCCCAAGAACAGACTTCCATAGCTCTTCAGCAATCAACTTCGTGATTACCCCAACAGGTACTCTCAGCTTTATCTTATACTACAACCCCCTTATAAGGACTACAACTAATCACCATACTCCTAGAACCCCAAGATTCATTCAGCCACACAGCATAGCAAGACCACACTATCAACCTAGCGTCATCCCTCAGCTTCTATTAGCAGAACCCTACTATCAGATAGCTAACCATAACACTTTGATTGCTCCTGTTCAGTAAGTTGACCTTTAACGCTACTAAACAGTACAAGACAGGAATCATATCAACTCCCAACAACAACGCGCAGCAAGCCAACGGTGCTGGGAACGTACGACCCACAGCCCCGAGACCCGCAAACAACCAACAGGCCCAGACAGCCCCTATGAACACCCAGGAAACAATAAGCCTTCAATAGATATACGACATGATCCTCTAGCTCCGACAGGAAAACGCGCAGCTAGCTACCCAACACAGACCCAAGGCTAAATACCCAGAACCTGCTCTATACTCAGGAGAGCCAGGAACCCTTCAAGGATTTCTCACCTGCACCCAAGCCTACCTTCATTACTACGCCGCCTCATTTCAAGACGAAACCACGAAGGTTCACCAAGCTGCATCCTTCCTCAGGGGAGATACCCTCACCTAGTTTAAACTATTAATAAGAGACTAACTAGGCAGACCGTATAACTAGCAAGATGAAGAAACTCAGAAAGTATTCAGGAAGTATAGCAAGTTTAAGAAAAAACTTTAGGAAGCCTTTAGAAGCCCGGACGAAGAATAAATCGCTAAACGCAAACTCACCAATCTCACATAAAAGGGATTAGCTAGCAAGTATGCCGCTAAGTTCTAATAGATTTCATCTAAGCTAGATTGGGGAGAAGAAGCCCTAATAGCTAAGTTCTACTAAGGCCTAAAGGAAGAAGTTAAGGACGAGCTTGCACGACTCAACTATCCCGAAGAACTCCACCAATATGTGGACACTACAGTCAAAATCGACAACCGCCTCTATAAACGACGCCTTGAACGCAAAGGACAGTCCACTTGGAATAACAAAGTAGGACGAAATAACAACAGAAGAAAGGGCAACTAATACCAACCTGGTAATAACCACCGCGCTGAACGAACCTCCAACCACAGGTATAACCCCAGGGCCCCTCAGTATACCACTACCTATAGATACTATAGCGGACCTATGGACCTCAGCGCAGCCCACAAAGACAGCAAGCGGAATGATAACTGGAAGAAAGACAAGCAATGCTATAACTACAATAAGACGGGATATCTAGCCTATAAATATCAATCCCCTAAGAAAGAACGCTTTTAACTAATACCTGAGAAACAATAAGTAAGCCTCACTATTAAAACCACACCTCATAAATAACTTCATTAGACCACCTACTACAACAACAAGTGCGGAACCCACGCAGACCACAAGGAACACGTAGGATAATACCTAAAAAACCCTTATTAGTCAGGATATAATACTACCAGTGTCCCCCCAGCACCTACATATACCCTAGCAGTAGGATACTGAACCTACTCAAAGGCAGAGAGAAAAGCTAATAAGCAACTTAATAAAATATTGCCTACACCCTCAGGCGTGGATATCAAAATTAACAACAAAGTCCGCATTACCAGGCTACAACAAGGACTTCAAGTATATAAGCTATAAGCAAGAATATAACCCAAAGAAGTTATATAGCAATAACAAATTAGGTTACTATAAGCCTATATTAAGCAACAACAGGATGCCAGGGATAACCCTGAGCAAATCCAGCAGATTAATAATAAAATAAAAGACCAAGCAGCAAGAGGACCTACATAGAACTACAAGACATAGCCCTCTTAAGAACAACGAGATAAGCTCTATCACGCCAGAAGAGCCAAATGGAACAAACTATCCGCTATAACCACTAATAAATAACAGCCAAACCCAGAAGTAGAAAAATAGATTAAATAAACCTCATTTAAAATCAATAACACCTCATCCAAAGAAACCAGATCAGAGCTAGCTAACTACTTAAGGTACCTCCATAAGAAGGAGATCAACCCTCACCAGGACGACTAGGAAATTGCCTTTTATGGTATGTCCGGACGCAAAAGAAGAAACCTCTCATTCACAACATAGGTTGAAGGAGATCATGCCTATCTCAACCCCATGCATAACTAATACTATTATATGTTCTGGGCTTAGTACCTCACAGACCACTATAATGAACATCAAGCTAACAAGTATAAGTATAACTTCTATCCTCAAAGATATAACACCAGACCTATCACGCAATACTACCTAGAGAATCAACTCCCCATATAGGACTTAG
>JAXCEF010000621.1:0-25949 GCA_037178605.1 Colletotrichum euphorbiae | reverse complement strand
TATCTCTGGACTTTATTATTAAATTACTAAAGTTAAAAGAACTAATAACTAATACTAAGTATAATAGCATTTTAGTTATTATAGACCAACTCATGAAATATGCCTACTTCATCCCATATATAGAATCAAGCACTACAGAAGACCTTGGTTACGTATTTCTAAAAACTATCGTCAGCTAACACGGCATGCTAATAGAAATCGTGTCAGACAGAGACAAACTATTCACTTCAAAGTTCTGGAGATCCCTGATCTCGCAGCTTGGATCTAATCATAAACTCTCGACCGCTTTTCACCTGCAAACCGACGGATAAACTAAATAAATCAACTAAATCCTTAAGATCTACCTACGCTATTACGTTAATTACAAATAAGATAATTAGGTATCGCTACTACTAATAGCCTAATTCGCCTATAATAGTATAGTAGGAGAAAGTATAAAAGAATTACTATTCTATCTTAACTATAGATTCAACCCCACCGCATATGGAGAACCGCAACAGGGCCTAGCAGCACTCAAAGCTATAGCAGATATCAAGAAAATTCGAGAAATTCAATAAGAACTCCCCAAAGACCTCAAATTCATGCGCAAACGAATGCGCAAATACGCCGATAAGAAAAGAGTTAAGGGACTAACTCTGAAGGAGGGAGATAGTATCTACCTCACCTAATAAAACATTAAAACCAAACGACTAAGCAATAAATTGGACTATAAAAAACTTAGACTATTTTAAATTAATAAAAAACTATTAGATGTTAGCTATAAACTCTCACTACTAGATACTATAAAGTGCTATCTAATCTTTTATATTTTACTTCTTAAACTAGCACCATAAGGATCGCAAATAAATAACCTTATTATCGTGGAATTAAATAAACTAGAATATGAGATTAAATAAATTATTAACTACATCAAAAACAAGAATGAAACCTGATACCTCATTAAGTGGAAGGGGTATAGGCATGAGGATAACATATAGGAACCAGCCACAAACCTCGAACACGCACAAGATCAACTCCGCACATACTAGGAACAGCAAACAACAAACGAACCACAAATAGCACCCGCACCCAAGAGGACGTGCGAAGACAAGACCCAGTTTATTTAACCCCATCCTATAGTTAGACTAACACAATAAGACTAACTATAAGATGCTAACCTATTTATATAATTAGGGATACTAGCAAACTAGGACGCCTCACCTAATAGAAAGTTTAGAGTACCAGGATTCTAATCCCCTAAGACTGCATCTAAATTAACTACACTAAAACCACCTATAGACTGAGCCTCCAGCACGGGAGAAGCTACTAGTTCCTCCTCAGTAACTTCACAACCTTTATGAAACACCATCCTTTTTTGCTTTCTCAAATAATCTAGCCGCGCCATAGACTTATCTAACTTAGCCTATGCAGCATATAAGGCAGCAGCCTTTTTATATAACACCTCCTCCTCCACTACTTTAGCATCCTCTAAATAAGCCGCCTCATCTAGTAATTAATCAACTAGAGAATAAATTAGCAAAACAACAAATACTAGTATAGTAATAATATATATAAGCGCAAACCGCATCAGCCGCCGCATCACACAAACGCCCCAAGCGAGTACACTCACCACAAACTTTACCTCCGGGGAGAAGCTTATAACGCTTCCCCAATAAATAACAATATAAACAAGGCATATCAACAATAATACCAAACTTAGCAATATGAAGCGCATGATTGCGATGATGAAGAGTAGAGGCGGAATATGAATTTGATTTTTAAACGCGACCTAATATAGTATTAGTACTATAGAAAAACCAGGGAGTACGATTAATAGATCCCCAACCTGGGACTAATAACCTACTTATATTAGGCCTTGAGGATAAAACCTTTGAGAGGGAGACCTAATATTATAACCCGTTATATAAGGATAATAACTAACCAACCCACCTAGGCGTCAGACAACTAGGACAGGACATTTATACTATAGGATCACGGGAACACTAGGGATGCCCACAGCACGGAAGAACTATGGTATAAGTCACGTGATGATAAGATAAAGAATGATTAGTGGAGCGCAGAAGGAAGCGCTCAGTAATTAGTTGGTCTTGCCAACTAATCGCGATCACTGATGCACAGAGGTGATCACCTAATAGCAGGACCAGGGACTATTCGGGACTTATATATAGTATGGACTTGGGACTCCCAGGAACAGACTTCCATAGCTCTTCAGCAATTAACTTCGTGATTACCCCAATAGGTACTCTCAGCTTCATCTTACACTACGACCCCCTTATGAGGACTACAACTAATCACCATACTCCTGGAACTCCAAGATTCATTCAGCAACCCACTATAGCAAGACCACACTATCAAACTAGCGTCATCCCTCAGCTTCTGTTAGCAGAACCCTACCGTCGGATAGCTGACCGTAACATTTAGGTCCCATATAGTTAATAAGATTAAAAATAAGATTATAACCCCTTTTAAAAAGTCTTATCTTACTATTTGTAGCGTAAATAACGCTAATAAGCATGGGATTCTAACCTAATTGGTGATGATTTAGCGCTGTAGTATTTGTTTTCTTCTTGCTATTGCTCTTTCCCTTGGCCCTAATTATTTGATTTAGATCAGAAATATCACCTAAGTGTACGTCTCATTACAAACAACCCTTGCGCGAGACGTCTATACCTACCTTCCTAAATACGTCTGTAATTAATACCCCCCTAGCACTATTATAAAGGTTATTAAACCGCTATATAGGATCGCTAGGACTAGAACCTATTAGTGGGCTACTTATAATACCTATTATTATTAAAAGCTATAAATAATAAGCTCTATCTTTAGCTTATGCCTCCTTATTACTAATACCTTAAGCCCTCACTTTATAATTGTTAGGATATAAATAGATAATATAACTAGCCTCAGTATAGCAGTCTTTTCTGCTATTAAAGAAGAAGAGCCCCAAAAGGCTAAATTTATAGCTAAACCTGAGGGAAATCTCACTATTTAAACCCCTGTTATATTTAATAGTAGAACTATCTCCTTAACTACTAATAGAGCCATTATTCTTCAGCAAAAGAGTCAAGATAATAAGATCAAATTAATAAGCAACCTTAACAAGGCATTAGCTAAGCAGAAGTTTATCAAGCAACACGCTAGATAGGTATATATTGCCTCTATTTACGAACCTAAGGCTTGTTTCAACCTATCTACAGCTGTCTAACGCTAGGACCCTAATGATGAGTGTTGGTTTCACACGGGTAGGTAATAGTACGCGCGCGTAGCCCTAATACGTATTGTTCGTATTGAAGCTATTCTGTATTGCAAGTGTGTATATATATATAAGATACAAATAGCTACGTGGGCAGTGGTGTTATGCCATATTAGGCCTGCAAATACAGTCACATGACATACGCACATACATACTATATCATATCTCGCAGAGTGCCCATCCTGCCACTCCATAGGTTACAGGGTTATTGCAACACTAGCAGTCTTCTCTTTTGAGGCCAGGCGCGCCATAACCCATATAAAATAATACAAACAAAGTTATTCGCAGATCCCAAAACAATATAAATCAAATCCTTCGCAAGGCCTTCCTCTATACCTTCATCACTACCCTTAATAGCCCTTATGGGCCTCTATCTATACCTCTATCGCCACCTTTAATAGCGTGGCCATCATCTTTTATAGTGGGAGGGATATTATTGCCCTTATAGCCCTTCTCTTATTTTATTACCTATTCCTCTATTTAAATCATCGCCATATTATTATTAATAAATCGCTTGAGAGATAGATTTAGGCTTCCTTTAGTAAAAGCATCAGCTAGGTTATTATCTCTATTAATCTACCTTACCTCATATATCTCTTATCGCTTATATAACTAATAAAGTACTATTATATTACTTATAAGGCGCTTCTCCTTTATAGTACCAAGCTTCATAAAGCACTTATATAGCAAAGATAAGTTAGTATAAACAATAGTAGAAATAGCAGGCTTCTTCAGGCATATAGTGATCTTTTGCAGCATAGTAGCGATAGCATAGGCTACATCTACGCTAGCCACCATACCATAACCCTCAGAGGCTAGAACACTTTATATAACCCTTTTGCACTTTATCAAACTAAAGTAGATAATATTGCTAGTTACTGTGAAGGTATTGTCATTATTAGCTATAGCCTCATTAGCAATAACTATAATAAATCCGATCTGCAAAGACAGGTCAGTATTACTAGCAAAAGACCTATCTATAAATATAAAGAGTTTTACTATAGCTAGGTTAATGAGCATAAAGGTTAGGCCTCAATTAAGGTTCTCCTTCTACTATTTAAGGCAATAATTAAGGGCTTTGTTATCCTCCACAGTGGGATCTTAATGCTAGGCTACAGCAGATAGGTCAAAACAGGCCTCAAGTTAGCAAATAGAGGTAATATACGCCCCTCTTGCCCTTTACTAAATATATTATTATTTTTATTTATTTAGGGATACTGTTAGGTTAATTAGCTTGATTTTAGATCCTTATCTCTTTTAGTAAAGGGTAAGACTACTATCTTTGCCTAAAGTAATGATACTACTATTAAATATTAGTGGGGACTTATGGTCAATTTGCTGCTTCACTTTAGTAGTAAAGTTAGCCTTTTTAAGCTCTATATCTTCTTATTAAGAGAACTTTAGTATAAATAGTCTGATAGTATTATTAGTTTATATACTAATAATACTAAAATAGCTATTTTCAGCTATTAAAGAGATTAATAGGTATAGGTTAAAAGATAATTAGTCTATCTTGAGATTCTTTCTATAGTAGTTACTATATCTAGCTTACTAACAAGTACCCGCCTCTACAATACTATATAACAGTTTAATAATCCTTATGATGCGGTTTTTAGGGTATTTATCACAAATCTCCTTCAATAAGTCTATAAGAATCAACCTATTAAGCTCTATTTATAATTAGATATATGCTTATATAATATCGCGGAGCTATAGTATATAGCCCTCTTTTATAAGTAATAGGGTAATAGCAAGAAGGAGTTACTAGCTAGCCCGCTATATTATAGGTAACTAAGTAAGTATAGAGGCTTTTTTGTTATTATTATAGCCTTAAATAATAAGCCGCAACTTCTTATAGAGCTAATTAGTACCCTTGCTCTTTACCTCATAAACTGTCTATAGTTTAAAGATATAATACTAGCTATAGGTTATAGCGTTATATAGGATAATTTTAAGTATATTACGCTTTTAAAGTGTAGTTATCTCTATAGTTAATGAGGCTAAAAAAGGGTCCCTAGGTATTAAGATAATCCTATCTTTATATAGTTATATAGCGAGGTTATAATCTATTTGCTCCTTCGCTATTAAAACCGTTATAATATTACTAATTTTATTAGTAAGTACTTAGGTAGTAGTAGCTATAATTATTAATTAGATATATTTAACTCAATGCTTTATTAGCTACTTATATACTTCTATATATTAGGCCTACTGGCGATGTTTCTTGGACTTATTCTTCTTTGTGGGGGCGGCCTTAGTAGCGCGGGATTAGGTCTATAAATCTCTCTAGCAACAGCATATCAGGACTTCCATCATTATCCAGCCCTATTATCTATTTAGTATTCAGCCCCAGGGGAGGTAGTATAGCCTCATTAGCCTAATCCTACAGGCGGACGGCCGTCAATCAGAACGTCCGGGGCCCGCGGGGCAGGTCGAGAGTATAAGTCTTGCTATTAATAGCGAGAAGTTAGTATAGCCCTTACTAGCCCTTCTTTTCACAGTAGACCTAGATAAGCGATAGTAGTAGTAGCTAAAGTATTGGCGCTATATCTGGGCCGTTATATGTAGCGAGGGCAGCTATAACTTAGCGGGAAGCCCAGTGCTTCTAGAGGTCCTCTATCGCCCTCTATATAGCGGCGGCCTATCGCTAGAGGTCTAGAGATAGGGGTGAACTATTATTAATTTGGGGGTAAGCGCTGAAAATGAGTAGTATAGGTACTAGGCTATTAAGCCTTATAGTGTTATTAATAGCTTTAATAGCTATTTAAAGGATAATCTCACGGTCTATATTAGGTAGGTCTTTATAAATAATTATATATACCCTCTATAATATTATATAATATTACTTAACCTTATTAATAGAGTTATAGGCCTTAATTAGTATTTTAGTAATAGTTATTAAAAGCACCTAAAGGGTACTTTACTACTCTAATGATATAAAGTTAGTACTAGTATTAGTAATAGTAATATCTAGTAGCCTGAGGTAAGTATAGATCTAGTATTATTTAAATGTATTAAGTGTTGCAGTTATAGATAAATCCTTTAGGAATTTAGCTATATTAAATATAGTTATAGTATTAATAATATAGAGTATTAGGCGCCTTTTGAGGTAGATAATATTAATAACTATAGTATAGTTAAAGTTGTAGTTATCTCTAATTATAAATTTAAATTGATTTAGTACCCCTATATTAAGTTAGTAGCGTTTATAAAACTTCATAAGATATTTAAGTAGGCGTAACTTAACTTAATAGCTAGCTTACTAGAGCACTTTATGAAGTTAGTAGACTAATAGGTAGCTAAAATGTTAATAGAGTCTTTATAATTTAGCCTCTATAAGGTTATTATAGGCTAAAACCTTCTCTATCTCTAATAATAGCTATAAGTAGCCCTATTTGCATATAATAGATATAATAAGGTTACCCTATTATAAGTAGTCTCAAAGGTTATCAAAATATATACCTAACCTATCCATATCTGCCAGATAGAGCAAGAAGGGAGTATTTGTAGATACGATATAGAAGATTATATCCCTAAATAGCATAGGGATAATCGTTATCCCTTTTAAGCTAATAGCCCCTCCTAACCCAAACCTTATGCTTGCCCCTTTTACTATTATAGTATTAATTGTGATATTAAGTATGACTCTCTTAAGTGCTTTAAATTGGCCCTTACTAGCTATTAAAACTCCTACTGCTCCTATATTAGGGATAATGCCTTAGAAGGTCTCTAAAGAGTATCTTCTTTTAAGCGTAAATTATTTAATAGGTATAAGCCTAGCTAATTCTTTGAATAGATCTAAATATATAATAGCGTAATAGGCTGCTTAATGAAGCAATATCCTTAAGATGGTCTTTTTATTTATAATAGGGACTAAATAGGTGCTCTAGGCATTATTTAGGTTTGCGAATTAGGTAAAGAATATATTATGCGACTCCTTTTTAGAGTTGCTATTATTATAATAGTCCCTGCCCTCACTAAGTAATTGGAAATATATTTCAATCTCCTCATCCTTATTGTTGTTTACTACTGAATTATTAGTTGTTCCTTCTATAGCCCCCTTATAGTAGGTTAGGAACTACTAGTAGGCTGCCTTCAATTTATTAAGAGCTTATAGGTTATTTCACTATTATAAGTATACCTCCTCCTTCTCCTTTTATATATAGTTAGTTAAATAGCATCTAGGTTCTTTGTAAATATAGCATTTTATTTCTAATTGCTATTGTTTTTAGCTGTTTTATTGTCTCTCTGTGGCTTAGGCCTTCTGAATCTGCTATTTCAACCCTTGTTATTATATTTATAGTTTATCTAGTATTATTCAGCGTGATATTAGCCTTATAATAGTTAACTATTTATAAATGTTATTATATTACTAATAGCGACCTTAAGTTACTTATAGAAGCTTGTAAAGGTTTTTAATAGGTTTATAGTAGCGTATTTATTCTCCTTAATCCCATAGCAGTCTTAAAGGAGTTAATTACGTAGTATCTCATCGCTTTAGTAGGTATTACTAAGCGCTAGCTAAGTTAATATGAGGGTATTAATTAGGATATCTAAGGCCTCTAATTTGAACTTTAAGGGATAATCTGTTATAATTAAGATGAGGGTTATATTATTCTATATTATAACATAGGCTTAGGTAGACTCTCTAGTCTCAAAGCGTCCCTTAAGCCTATTAACGATTTAGGTGCTATTTAGATAAGGCTATAGGTAGCAAAAGCTCTTATAGTAGTATTTTAGCGCCCTTCCCTTAAGTACTATTAGAAAAGCTGCTGGGGTTTAGTCCTTTATAATACCTATTCTTTCATAAGTATCTTAAAAAATCTATAGTTTTAGCTTAAGAACCTATATACCTTCGCCACTATACTTCATCTCATTAGTATATATCTTAGCTAAGTCTGCGATTTAGCGTGTTAATAGGCGGGTCCTATTATCTTTTGCCTCTTAGCAATCCTCTTATAGTCCTTCTATAACAAGCTAACTTATTATTAGGGCTAAGCTAGTAGCTATAGCTAATGCTCTTATTAGCATTATAATATTATTATTCTAGAAGTTAGTAATATCCCTACTAAACTCTTCCCTATCCCAGCTTTTCACAAATATAGTACTCTTCTATTGCGATGCGGCACCACAGCACTGGCAGCCCTGCGTGGCTGTGGTAGCGTGCAGTGTGGCTACACGCTTATATAAGCTACTCTGCTGCCTATTTCACTGCGCCTCGCGCGCAACTATCTCTAAATAAGATAGTTGCCTTCTATAACTCGCTCTTACCCCTACCTGCAGGCTTGTGATAGTTATGAGCCTAGCTCCTCTACTTATAAATACCTCTTTTAACCTCTTTAAGCCTAGGGAAGGGTGAGCGGCTTTTCTCCTAAAAAACCTTTTAACCTCTCTTAACTAATTCTCTATATCTCTATATCTTTATTTAATAACCTTTCTAAACCTCCCGCTATTTTATAAACCCTATAATACTCTTATTATATCTACTTTCTCTATAGAGGTGAAGCTCTAAAGCCCGGCCGACTAGCCTCACTAGTATCTAAACCTATATACCTCCGCGTAGTCTGAAGGTATCTAGAAGTTTATTAATCCTAATAGACTAGACTCTAGTAAGCCCTTAGATGCTCTTAAGCTTACTCTAACTATTTAGGAGTTTATTATTAAGCGTGAGGTATACCTTTAGGCTTAGTATTAAGTAGATCTCGCTAAGTATAAGATATCTAGTAAGGCTTCTGCTATCTCTACTACTAAAGGAGGCTCTTAGATAATTCTAACTATAGAGAGTAATAATAATATTAAGCCCTCTCCCTCTTAATAACTTTAGGAGAGCTCTTAAAAGGCCCCCCTTACTGCTACTCTAGGAGGTAGGGCGCTTATGAGGCTAACTCTACTAGGCCCTGTGATATAGGCTAATATCTAAGAGGAGTAGAGTAATGCTCTTAAATTATACTCTACTAATAGTATGATCCTCGCTTTGTAGGTTATATTATATTAAGCCCTTTAGGGGGTTATTTTCTAAATAGTTGATTTAACCTACTTTAAGAGCGTGGGAATTAAGCTAAATACCTTAGATAAGTCTTAGCTAAACCTTTAGAACCTTATTTGCTATCTTAAGTAATACTTAGGCTGCTCTAATAAGGGTATTAAGGAATAGGTATACTATAATTATGAGGAGATTCTGAAGTGTGCTAAGTATATAATGAGGTTGTCTAAGTGGTTTAAGGAGTGGCACTATCTCTATAGTCTTGCTGAGAGTTAGTAAATCCCTGAGGTATAGGGGAGTTATAGAAGCGCTTATTTCTTAAAGCTATCTGCTACTATATTGCTCCTACTTAGGCTTAATATTAGTTAGACCTTATTATATAAGTAGATGAGATTAGTATATTAAGTCTTATGCTTAAGTAGCTTAGTATTATTCTCTTTGCTAAGATCTATAGTGAACTAGCTAATACCTTAAGCTATAGTAGGAGCTATAGTAAGGCTCTAGGCGTATATGCGACTCTTGTGGGCCGCTCTAATAATTAGGACCTACTTGAGTTTGCTCCTATTACTGCCTCCTCCTTCTTTATAGGCTTACTAAGTAAAATATCTACTTATTCTTGCGGGCGCTGCTACTACTAGTCTTTATATTATTACTTATATATTTAGTAAGCTTTTATAAATACTCTAATAGAATAGGCTAAGGACTATAAGATAGCTAAGGATGAGGCTTAGTGTATATAGGAGATAGTGATATCTTCTTAGTGGGCTTATCTCTATATTAGTCTCTAGAAGGTGGGGTGGATTATAAAGGAGTCTTAAAGGACTAGATAGCTCCCCTCTAACTGAGGTGGGCGTAGTAGTTGATCTAAGTGTGGCGGATGTGGCGGCTCTAACTCTAGAGGCTACTAGCTACCTAGTAATATCTCCTGCTATATTATTAATTATAGCCTGTTGCTAGATGAGGGTGAAATAGTAGAAACCTATTTAGCTATATTTACCTTTTTTAAAGGCCCCTATATTCTTTCTTAGAGTATTATCTTTCATAACTGTAGTGCTCTTTATATTATTAATAATAAGAGGAAGCTAGTAGCTAGGTTCTTTGTTTGGTCTTGTAATAATAAGGTAATTGAGGTTAGTAGTATAAGTATGCCTATTCTTAGTAGAGGCACCTAGTATATCCTAGATGCTATTGAGAATATTACTATAAGCTAGAAGAGCGCCCTAATATTAAATAATGTTACTATTATTAAGAATATATATACTAATATTATATCTGAGGCGCTCCTCTATAAGGCTGGTATTTAGTATAGCGGCTATAACTATACTTTGTAATATGGGAAGCTTAGTAAATCCACCTGTATTAAGTAGCTTATTTAAAAGAGCAACTTAGTGTTCTTCTAATATAACTCTATCTCTGCTTACTTGCCTTATCCTAAGATCCCCGTGAGCTCTGCTGGCATTATAGCCCTATTTAATGATAAGAGGCCTGTGCGGCTATTATATAACTGCGCAGCTGAAAGAACTAATGATGCTTATATTTAGTATCTTCGCTCTAGACACCTAGGTTAGGCTGCTCTCGAGCGCCTAGTTTATGATGTTAGGGGGGTGTAAATTAAGGCTCCCTTATATATCTAATATGAATACTGCGCTTGAGCATACGCTACTTAGGTTATCTCGCGCAGCCTATTAGAAGGCAAAGCCCCCCAGCCCTACTATAGGATAGCATGGGATCTTTTTAATTACTAGAAGCTTAGCGGACTATATGCCTAGATGCTCTTAATTAAGGATGAGTATAGCGGAAGGCTCTTTAGGATCTCTTTGGTCTCTAAAGAGTATGATGAGGTGTTTAGAGCACTCCTTATATATACATATTAGGTGCGAAGATAAAGAGGCCTAAATATCTATAAAATTTGTTATAATATTAAGCGCGCTGTGATTGCTATCCTGGGCTTTACGCGCTATAAACGATAGATAGCAGAATAAGGTATTGATATAGAACTCCTATTAGTAAATATAAAGGAGCCTATAGGAGGAGGCGAGCGCGCAGGCGGCGAGGTTATTTTAAAAGCTCTAGCTATATTGAAAGGAGCTTACCTGCTAATCTACCTCATATCAGAGGCCTAGAGAGCATCTATTTTCATGTATAATATTAGCCCGCGCGCTGTAAATAACTAGTAAAGCTCTATTTACAAGGAACTTAAGTAGTTTTCATAATACTTCTAATAGTAGCAGCTAGACCTTATACTTTTAACGTACTAGGACCTTCGCCTATATTGGGGAGGGCTCTATACCTATAGCTGCAGAGCTTACTCGCTGGAGGGAGCATAGGAGAGAGGCGTTAGGAGACGCTATTATAAAGTTAACTCTAGGGCCTATCTTAGATACCTCATAGGATATATACCTAAAATATATAACCTCTATAGGATCTAGGTTCCTGCACTTAACTAGGTTATTTTTACGCGCAATATATACTTTAATAAGATAGAATTCTACTCCCTAGATAATAAGGTAAACGCCCTAGATGTCTACTGTGCTTAGGAAATTATTAATAAGGTTGAAATACCTATTAAATCAGCTAACGTAGTCCTTAAGACCTTAGGGGTGCTTAATAAAGTAATTAGTAACCTTATAATAAATAATACCCCTAGAGAGCTATTTGGGCCCTCTATGCTAGCTGCTTCCCTTCTAGAAGCGCCTCGCACTACTGCCGCAAAGCTATAAGGCCTACTAGCTAATATATAGAGAGGGTTACTAACACCTAAATAATCTCCTGAACCTAATAGCATGCTGGGAACAGGATCAGGCATTGGGATAATTATATCTCCCCCCCCCCCCCCCCCGTAGCTATAGGTATGCTTAAAGCGGCCTAGCTACCTATTTCAAACGCTTAGGAACTAGCTACCTAAGCGCCTAGCGAGCATAGCTTAATAAATACTAGAAGAGCTTCTCTCTTAATAGCTGAAATAATACTTGCTTATTATCTATACTAATAATAAGACTATAGGCTCTCTACCTAATAGAGCACTTAAGAGAGATATCTAAGAGTCCTTATAACTATATATCTAAATAGCTTAAGCTTATTAGATAATAACTACTAGCAAGCCTTTTTTATAGCCTTTCTGCCTAATTAATAGGAAGCTATTACTAAAAGCACTCTTAGTTATAAGACTCTCCACTCTATAGTTTCTGCGCGCCTCTGAAATAACTTAGAGATGCGCCCTAGCGCTAAGCAGAAGACTATATACTTTGTAGAGGACCTAACGAAGCCCCTAAGTAACTACTTTGAGGTTAGTAAGCTTGAGGAGCTATTATGAGGTATATTCTAAGCTGCTATAAAGAAGGAGATTACTAAACTCACTATAATAGGTACCTAGTATCTTATTAACTAAGCTGAGGTATATTTAACCCCTCTACTATTAAAGTAGGTATACTCCTATAAATTCTATAGTAATCGCCTCGACTCCTGGAAAGCGCGAATCTGCGTGAGAGGAGATATATGAGACACCTCCTCTCTTAGTTCTACCTATACTGCTACGCTTGCGGCGCGAAGCCTGTGCGTGGCAATAGCAATTATAGCCTAGTTTAACTATGAAATCCTGTAATATAATATTATAAATGCCTTCTTAAATATAGATATTAACCTAAAGAGAGAGCTAGTTACTTACTACCTCCTAGATAGCTTTAAATAATAAGGGAAGCTTATTAAGCTTAATAAGGCCCTATATAGCCTTAAGGATGCACCCCTCCTATAGTATAAGGAGTTTTCTTTGACCCTGCGTAAGCTTAGGCTCTCCCTATATAATAAAGAGCCCTACTTATTTTAAGATAAGTATTGCAGAGTCCTTATTCTGTTCTATATTGACGACTTCCTTATCCTTTTTTACTGTAACTATAAGAAATAAGCTTAAGAGCTTATTAAGGCTATTAAGAAGTTATATAAAATTTGCAAACTAAGCCCTATTAAATAGTATCTCGGGCTATATGTTATATGTAACTGAGCAGCTAAAAGGATTTATTTAGTCTATAATTAGTATATCTATACTATTGCTAAGTGCTTTAAACTCTGCAGTAGTATTTACCCCGCTACTCTACTACCTTTTGCTAAACTTACTAAAAATAAAGGTGAGGCTATATTTATATAAGTTAAGGAGTACTAGTTGCTTATTAGAAGTATCCTATATATAGCGATAATAGTATAGCTAGATGTGGCCTTTGCTATAGCCTAACTTTCCCGCTTCCTTATGGATCTAAGCGCGTAGTACTTTGCTATAGTTAGGCAGTATATCTAATATCTCTATGCTACCTGCTACCTCGCGATTTACTATAGTAGCTCTAGGGGTAATAGGAAGGAGACTCCGCTACTTATTGCTAGTAATGCCTCTTTTGCCAATAACGATAAGACTTATAGATCCTCTTAGGGCTTTATAATAATGCTCTTTAGAGGCGTAATTTAATAGAAAGCAGCCCGCTAAGTAACTATAATAACGTCTATAATAGAAGTAGAGCTCCTAAGTCTTAAATATATAGCTAAAGAGACTATAGTACTTTAGAGGCTATACTGTGATATTGCTCTAGAACTTAGGGATATTTAGAAGGTCTATTATAATAATTAGTAAACTATTTAACTAGTAGTTAGAGAGGGAGAGAAAATATTAACCTATCTATAGTATATTAATATTTAAAATATATAGCTTCGCTAGGAATATATAAAGGGCACCTTTAAGGTGCTATATATACCTATAGACTAGATGCTAGCGGATAGACTTACTAAGAACCTCTCCCGGGCAAAATTTAAATACTTCTGAGCGCTGCTTAACCTTATAGACGCTCGGCATATTATTACCTAGATAGAAAAGAAGGTTTAAAGGGTGGAGATAAGCTCTATTTAGTCTAAAGGCTAGTAGATATTATCTATGGGGCTATAGCCCCCTCTATAAAGCAATTCTTATAGGCATGCTAGCTTGTTAACCTACCTCCTAAATACTAAAAGCAAACTATATTAATACCTATAGGCGTATCTTGAATAGTAGGAGCTCTCTTCTGCATGAATAGCTATAATAAGGCGGTTAATTAAGAGCTTAGTAGCGCTAGCAGGCATATTAAAGATAGCTAAAAGGCTTACTAAATAAGTATGCGCGCTAGCGATAGTACCGCTAGGCGGTATAATAGAGACCTATTAAAAAGAGCTACCAAAAGGCAACTCTCTAACAATAGGCTTAAGTTATATAATACTACTAGCAGGCGTTATGGAAGCCTTAGAGTACTATAAAGAGCTAGCTAAAGCTAACCCTCTAATAGCGCCCTCTAGGTGTATAATAATAACCTCCTTACTCTTCCCCTTCTCTTCTTATTCTACCTCCTCTACTCCCTCCTACTCGCTCTCTAGCTCCCTCTAGAATAGGGGAGGTAGCGCGGGGCTTTCTAGTTAACTTAGTTATTTTTATAGCCCCACTAGTGGGGGTCTTCCGTAGAGGCATCTAAGGGGTCTCAGTGCGCTGCCGCTTCTTCTAGGGGCTAGTAGGCTCCTTAACTAGTAATAATATTATTAGTAGTAATTAAGATAGTAGGGTAAGTAGTAACTTACTCTCCTCTTCTTCTTTTTTCTCCTCCTCCTCCGCCTGCTGCTCCACCTCAATAGCAAGCTGCGCGTTAAGCGCGGCTTGCTGCTTAGTGAGAGCGGCTAGGCGCTCCTTCTCCGCCTTATTAGCGGCTTTAGTTGCCTGCGCCTTAGCGATATGGGTGCAAACCTCCTCCTCAGTCTCCTTATGCTTGGGGGCTATTATTAATAATATTGTGATAATATATTATTAGTACTATAATAAGAAGATAAGTATATATATTGACTAATGAAGCGCGTAATGGATTTTAAGCGCGCAGAAAAATCAACTTATAGTTATTTATATATAGTGTTCTGAGCAGAAAAAGAGGGAAAGTCTAAAGGCTGCGCGCGATAAAGGGATATTTATACTTATGCCCTGAGGCTGCCTTTTTTAGGCGGTTAGCTGCCCTCCGCAGTAGTTAACTATTGTTTATAATAGTCGGCCGCTATTCTACTACTCTTTTTTATGCCTATATTATTATTAGTAAAGTTATATAATAGTAGTTATAAATGCTGTAAATATCCCAAGGGATATTAAGGGGTTATTTTTTGTTTGTTTTGCGCCTTTGGGGCCGTTTTGAATTTAGTTATCATGTTTTTGTATATATTTAAAAATAGTTGCAGCCGCGCGCGGAGCGTCGTGAGAATATAATAGCATCTGCAGGCGCGGCTGGGGGGTATGTCGCGATGCGGCACCACAGCACTGGCAGCCCTGCGTGGCTGTGGTGGCGTGCAGTGTGGCTACACGCTTACGTAAGCCACTCTGCTGCCTATTTCACTGCGCCTCGCGCGCAACTATCTCTGAATAAGACAGTTGCCTTCTATAACTCGCCCTTACCCCTACCTGCAGGCTCGTGACATCTTCTTAATCTGCTTATTCACTTCCCTAGCAGTCTAGAAGTAGAAGTTATCTATAGTTGCAATATTATATATGCAGCTTATAATACTCAATCCATCCTAGACAACATAAATACTATTATCTATTAGATACTAGTAAATCTTCCTTATAGTTACTAGGCTCACTTTCTAGAAAAACTCAATAAGTAGGCCTACAAAGTCCACTATAAATTCTATCTATAGGTCCTTACTAAAGAGTTTATCACATTTATAGGTTTCAATATAGTATAGGATCTTAGTAGTCACTTACTTCATTATAGTATTTTCATTAAATCCAATATCTTAGCCCCAATCCTCCTCATCTACTAGGGCCTTACTTTTTGCTAGTATTAGTAGTTCCATAATAAGCTTAATTAGCCGTTAGCCTAGTAGTATTAATATTACTAAAGACCCCTTAGGGGTAGCTATTTATAGCTATTTAAGTAGTAGTGGGGGTATTAGTATTAAGGGCCCTAGAGTTACTATTATATATAAATGAGGCGTAGTTAATAATTTAAAAGATCAATTAGGTAGTTGCATGCCGTTTCTTCCAGTAATTCTAGCTCTCCTCACCCTTAGCAATAGGTATTAATAGGAGGTAGTAATAACAATAGGTAGCCCTTATATAAAGTAGAGGCTCATAATATATATAAGTTAACGTTATTTCATCGTTATTTAACGTCTCCACTACGTAGGTATTACGTTATATAGTTAAATAATATAGTATTTGAGGCTTAAGTTATAGGTCGTCTTATTTTATCCTAAGTCATATTTCTAGGTTAAATCAACATACTCTTCTTTTCATAACGTGAGGGTCTCGGAAGAGTTAATTATTATATAAAAGTTAACTATTAAGGTATTAGCAGACCCCTTTTATAGTTATCTTCCTACTTAAGGGTCTCGTGGTAGTAATATTAATAATAGTGAGGGTTGCATAACAGACGCAAGGATCAAATCAAGTCCTTCAAAGTAGTCAGCTTATATCTAACTACTTATAGTCCATCAATTAATCTAGGTAGTACAAAAGGGCTACTAATCACAATCATTAAATAGATTCAATATACGAATTAATTATAGACTAATAGAGCTTTCATCTCTTCAAGTAATAGTAACCTTACTAATCTGCGGTTTTATAGCGTAGCCGAAGTGGTGTAATAGTGAAGTTAACTACTGATTAGTGTTGGTTTCACACGGGTAGGTGATAGTACGCGCGCATAGCCCTAATACGTATTGTTCGTATTAAAGCTATTCTGTATTGCAAGTGTGTGTGTGTGTGTGTGTAAGATACAAATAGCTACGTGGGCAGTGGTGTTGTGCCATATTGGGCCTGCGAATACGGTCACGTGACGTACGCACGTATGTATGATATCATATCTCGCAGAGTGCCCATCCTGCCACTCCATGGGTTACGGGGTTATTGCGACAATAAGAGTATTACTACCCTCAATAAGCGCCTCAAGTAGCTTAGTAATAACCTCAATTGCGACTTAACCTTTATTATACTATTCCTACCTACTCTAAAACTCTTTATATTTATAGATAGCTCTTTTATAAATAATAAGGACCTTATTTTGCAATTAGGCTATACTATTATATTAGCTAATAAAGTAATAAATAACACCACAATAAAAAACGCTACCTTTATAATTCATAGCAATATTATCTATTATAGCTCAACTAAGTATAAGCGTATTACCTATAGCGTGCTAGCCTCTGAAATCTACGCTATAGTTGCTAGTATAAACCTAGCTTTTATAATTATATTAATTCTTTATTTGGTTACTACTAACCTAGGTACAATTAACTCCATTCCCACTATAATATATACTAATTCATACTGTTTATATAAGTATTTACTAAAGCTTAGCACTATAAAGAAGAAGCAGCTTATAATAGATATTATAGCCTTATATTACTTATATAAGCGTCGCGAGCTCTCTGAAATCTGCTAGGTGAATAGCGAAGATAACCCCGCCGACGCGTTCATAAAGGCGTCGCTAAATAGCGCCTTACGCCAGCTACTTAATAAGAACAAATTAACGATTCGAATAGAGGAATAAGTGACCCAAATAGCGGAAGGAACAGAGTAATAGTTCTGGGCAGTCGCTGCTAATTTGGAGGAGTAGTTATTTGCGCCAAATTATTTAGCTAAATTATAGCCTATTTAGAGGATTTAGATAAGATTAAATTAGCTTATTTAGAGGATTTAGATATAGCTAAATAAAGCTATCTTTTTAATTTAATTTGAGGCTAAAAATAGCCTCAACATAAGTTATTTAATTTATATGTTTAGATGAGCGTAATAATCAAATCCTAGCATAAAAGAAAAACTGCCAGTATTAGGATATTCGCCCATTCAGACCTAACCCAAGTATCGGGCCCGTGGCCCAGCGGGCAGGAACAACGCCAACAGTCACATGACCTACAGTCACGTAACCCATAGTCACATAACCCACCTCATCAGTCTACTATATCGTTCCTCCTTTCGCTAGCCACCCTTCTAGATACCTTCTTTCCTTAGATATCATTACTACTTTGTATATTACGCGTATCCCCCCGATTCTTCTGGTACCAGTCTTTATGAGACCAATAAATACAAACTCCTCTAAAACTAATGATCTGATATCTTATTAATAAATACTCTTTTAAGCTTATTATTATCTTCTATTTTATTTTATAATACAGCTAGTATAATCAATAACCCGCTAAGCTTCTTTAATAACGCCTATATTACTGAAATATACTCTACTATTAATAACTCCTTCTAGAAGTTATTGTTTAGGTTAATAAGAGCTATATTATTAACTAATTCCCCCTTAAATGCCTTCTCTAACTTTAGCTAATAATAAGTACCTATTAACTATATACTTTTATCTATATATACCTAGTTCTCTATATTAGTAGTAACCCAGCCTCTTTTAGAGAGTTTTAATATATATACCTCACTACTAGTACGCTATATTAGAGTTATTAATATCAGCTAATAATCTAAAGCTTTGCGGAATAGTATATTTAATAATAGGCGTGAGGTTATTAAGCCTTAAGTTAGTAGTAGAGAGCTAATAACAGGATCCTCCTCTTTATTATTATCCTTAGCGTTATTACTAGATCCCTCTAAACCTTTATTATGATGAATACTATGATTGTTAAATTACTTAGTCGCCCTAAGAAGGTTGTCTACTATATATATATATTTTTGCTAGTCCCTATATCTTTCTTTCCTAATATCTCTATGTAGAGTGCTAGTAACTCTATTTCTGTATTCTAGATCTAAATAACCTTTAGGCTATTTGCAAAGAAAGTGGCTTTTTTGTTATTATTATACACTATTACTCTAATGAATAAGTTAAACTTACTACCTAACTTTGATATAACTTAGGCGTATAAACCAGACTTCTTCTTTTAATTATAATACTTTGTATATACCTATTTAGCTCTTATAATATAGCTAAATAGCTTCTACTAGTTAAGCTTATTAGTGACTTCAGCCTCAGCTAGCCTTAGAGCCTATACCTTATTAATATTTAGCTTCTTATTATAATGAATAATTAATATCTCCTATATAAATGTAGTAGTATAATATATATTCTAGTATATTTAGATAGATTTTTCTTAGTCCTAAGAAGCCTTACTTATAAGTAGTAGTATCTCTTTAAGTAGGTTAGTAGTAGAAGATATCCTCCTCTTCTTATTTAATTATTATTAAGGTAGCTTAACAGATATAAGCTTGATCTCCCCCTTATTAATATTACTAATACTATTGTTGGTCTCACAAAGACTAGTACCAGAAGGTAGGGGATAAAACAGAACTCAAAAACAGGGTAATAATATTGATAATATCTGAGAAAAGAAGGTATCTAGAAGAGTGGCCAGCGAAAGGAGGAACGATATAGTAGACTAACGAGGTGGGTCATATGACTGAGGTCACGTAACTACCACATCAGGTAACTAAGGTCACATAACTACTATAGTCGATATTCCTGCCCGCTAGGCTACAGGCCCAACACTTAGGTCGAGTCCAGATAGGCAAATATCCCAACACTAGCAGTTTTTCTTTTCTGCCAGGATTCGCCCATTACGCCCATCTAAATACACAAATTAAATAACTTGTTTTGAGGCCATTTTTAGCCTCAAATCAAATCAAAAAGATAGCCATATTTAGGCATATCCAAATCCTCCAAATAGCCACAATTTAGCCCAAACGATTTAGCGCAAATAGCCACAAATCCCATTCCTCCAAAATAGCAGCAGCTGCCCACAATCATCACTCTGTTCCTTCCGCCATTCGGGTTACCCATCCTTCCATTCAAATCATCAGCTTATTCCCATCAATCAGCCGGCGCAGAGCGCTATTTAGCAATACCTTCATAAACGCATCAGCGGGGTTATCTTCGCCATTCACCCAGCGGATCTCCAAAAGCTCGCGACGCTCATACAATTAATATAGAGCCATAATATCAATTATAAGTCGCTTCTCCTTTATAGTACTAAGTTTCACTAAATACTTATATAGAGAGTATAAGTTAGTATATATTACTATGGGGATAGAGTTAGTAATACCCAGCTTAGTAGTAACTTAGTAGAGAGTTGATGTAATTATAAAAGCTAAGTCGGCACTAGCAACTATAGCATAGATTTCAGAGGCTAATACGCTGCGGGTAACACGCTTGCACTTAGTTGAACTATAATAGATGATATTGCCACAAATCGTGAAAGTAGTATTATTTATTATTATTTCATTAGCTAATATAACAATATAGCCTAACTACAAAATAAGGTCCTTATTATTCACAAAAGAGCTATCTACAAACACAAAGAGTTTCGCAGTTAGTAGGGATAGCGCAATAAAGGTTAGGCCGCAATTAAAGCTATTGCTAAGCTATTTAAGGCGCTTATTGAGGGTAGCAATATCCTTATTATTAGGGTCCTAGCGTTAGGCGGCTATGGATAGGTTGAAGCAAGCCTCAGGTTAGCAAATAGAGGCGATATATGCCCCTCTAGCGCGCTACTTAATATACTTCTACTTATTAAGATTATTTACTAACTCAATCTTAATACCTTAGCCCTTCTACTAAAGAATAATAGCTCCATTAGTAGTCAAGGAGATAGTTCTACTATTAAAGGTAATAAGGGTCTAAATAGTGAGATTTTCCTTAGGTTTAGCCATAAATTTAGCCTTCTAGAGCTCTTCTTCTTTAACAGCAAAAAAAGCTACTATACTGAGGCTAATTATATTATTAGTCTATATCCCAATAATAATAAAGTGAGGACTGAAGGTATTAGTAATAAGGAGATATAGGTTAAAGGCAGAGCTAGTTATTTATAACGTATCCTAATAGTAGGTATTATAGGTAGCCTACTAATAAGTTCTAGCCTCAGCAATACTATATAGGGGTTTAATAACCTTTATAATAGTGCTAGGGGAGTATGAATCGCGGATTTAGTCAGGGAGATAAGCATAAACGTCGCGAGCCAGGGCTATTTATAACTAGATATACGCCTAGGTAATATCCCTAATCCAAATAAAATAACCATTAGGGCCAAAAGAAGGTGTAATAGCAAGGAGGAGGCGGATGCTATAACGCTAAATTATTAGTAACTAGGTCAAAATCCCATACTTATTAGCATCATTTACGCTACAAATAATATGGCGAGACTTCTTAAATGGGGTTGTAGTCTTATTTTTGATCTCATTAACTATATGGGACCTAAAAAGGCGCCTATATTGCTTTATTAGGTTGAAGATTTCAAAGCGAAAGACCTCACGCTTAAGAAGGGCGTTAATCTCCTTTTCGCGGGACTTTTAGAAGGGGGGACCATCAGCATTAACAAGTTTACCCAATTTATAGAGAGCTAGCAAAAGTTCCCAGTTAGCCTTCTCTTTAGTAGAGATAAATATCGTGGGGTCGTTAACTTCTTACTAAAATACGCCTAAAAACGCAAAATTAGTATAATTAGTAGCAATTAGGCTCTTTCTAGGTCTTCCTCTACGCTGGAGCAGAGAGGTGGGGTCAGCAGGGGGGACAACCACATTGGGGTCTTCTTCAGGATTAGGATCAATATAAAAGAGCTTAACAGTAGTAGAGGGGAGATCTCAAGTACTATAGGGCAGTTAAATAATAACTATTTCACCTAAAATAGTAACTAAATAATAGGGGCCCTACTATCTATCTTTTTTATAATATACCTAACTGAGGGACTATAGTAGTAGCTAAATAACTTCATCAGTACTAGGCCCATTACAGGCGCCTAGCACGTTAGCAACCTTATATTTAGCATACTCTTTGCGCAAGTTATCTATCACAGCTTTAATAGCTTTAGCACAGGCAGTTATATTTAGCAAAAGGCAGTTATAGCTAATATATAAGTAGGCTCTAAAGACTAATAGCGTGGGGACGAGGCTATTTAAGCCTATAGTATTATTAATAGCCTTAATAGCTATCTAAAGAGCAAGATTAAGCTTAGCGTAGGGAAGTTCTTACTAAATAATAGTATAGGCGTATTAAAGAGAGCTATAATATCGCTCCATTTTGCTAATCCTATAGTAAGCTTTAATAGGTATAACCTTAACTATAATAGCTATAGATTTAGCGTTATTTCCAAAGACTTCAGCAGCATAATTCAGCCTAGTATCTATAATAATATAATTAGGGGGTCCTTAATAGATATAAGTCCAGCAAAAGTAATGAGTCTCCCAGGTCGTTTTAGCAGACAAATCAGGAAGAAAGTAAGCAGCATTAAACCTAGTAGCAGTATCAACAATAGATAGAACAGCTTTACCCTCAAGATATACCACATTGCAAACGATTTTATTATTAAAATAGCAGTTATCTTTTAGTACAAATTTAAATCTCTAAGGAGCTCCAGCATTTAATTAGCAACATTCGCAGACCTTAGTTAACTGCTTAATTGCTGCCGTTTAAACGGGATAACTAGCACGGGACAAAAGGGCTGCTAACTCAGCGATAGAGGGATAGCCAACACGGCAATAGAGACGCCAGAGCTTAGTATTAGTCAAATAGCGGGTTTAAGCAAAAGCTTCCTCCTTATTAAGCAATAGCTAAGTATAGCCCCATTTATATATAACTAGGGCAGCAATATTACCTTAAAATAGATAATTATGAAGGTTATTAACATAGATACCTATTTAATCTATATCACTTAAATATAGTAGGAAAGGGGTATTTATGGAGATAATATAGAACACTATACTACTAAATATAGTATTAACTATAATAGTGCTAAAAGAGTCCTTAAATGGGCTATCTCTAAAGCGCACTCTCACTTAGCTAGTATTCGCTATATTAACTGAAATAGGTTAAATACGCTATAAAGTAATAACTTACTATTAGCTAGCAGTAGATACACCTACTACGCCTAAATCCAGCATAATACCCTAAAAGACTTCTTTAGAGTATCTGCTATTAAGTGTGAATAATTAGTATAGGGTAGCTCTAGGTAAAATAAGCTAAGTAGAGGGCATAATAGAAGAAGGTATAGAGTTAATAGTTAGGTTAATACCTATAACTATATAAAAAGTAGCTTAATTTAGCAGTAATTTAACTAATTTGTCGCTATTAATAGTGAAGGAGGTCTCAGTAATAAAAGCAGTGAATTCGTGGGAAGAGGAAGAGGGATTAGAGGGCTCCAGTTGGTCCTAGTTGTTTTACTACAAAAAGTGCTTAACTTCGGCATCAGTATCGTCAGGGTCAATTTCGTTATCATTCTCACCCTCAAAATAGAGGAGAAAGGCAATAAAGTTATCTTCAGTACCGTTCTATAAGTATTTAATATATTTATTCTTAAAGTTAGTATACTCCTTAGCTCTTTTATCCTTAATATACTTCCATAACTAGCATTCAGGCTTATAATAAATCCAGCATCTTCAGCCCTTCTAGCAGCTAAAGGATTTATAATAAAACTATTAATTTAGCTAGTTTTAGCAGTATTTGCCGCTACTATTATTCTTATGAAAGTTACCTCAATTACTATTCTAGAAGCGTCAATCGGTATATATTACGTTAGCTTTAGTAACTATAGCCGTAGCATCGTTAACTTCGTCCGTGGTGAATTAAGTAAGGCTTTAATTCATATGGAATATAGTACTAATAGCTAAACAAAGGGAATTATATAAATCCTAGAGGTTTGAGGGACGCCGATATAGCGCAAGTTTGCACTCTCAAACTCCTTAGCAGGCGCTCTAAATCTTATAATAAAGTAGCCTATTACTATTATATTCCTTATTAAGCGCTGGTTTAATAGTAAATAGGGTCTTAAATAGGATTTTAAGGTTCTTAGTAACGGATTTCTTAGGGTTTTTACGCATAAGGTTAGGTAATACAATATTATCCTAAAGGTCCTCATTAGTAATATGAAATTCCTCAGTTTTAAAATACTCCTTGATCTAGGTAACTATCTTATAGTAAAGGGGTTAGGAGTAAATAGGGGCAATATACTAAAAGTAGTACTCTTAAGTATTACCCTTTAATATAAGGGAAAACGCTTTAGTATATTATTATGTATTAATGCTAGCTTTAGCGCAATAATCCTTGAAAACTAGTAATTTAGACTCCAAAACGTCTAACTTACTACTACTATACTTAAGGTTATTGCTATTATAGAACTTAGTGAGACTCTTAAACTATCTTAAGGTAGGGGTATCATTAGAAAAGAGCTAGTAGGGTTAATAGTTATATAGAGGAGGGTTCTAATTAGTTAAATTACTAAAATTAAGGTCAAAATTAATATCTCAAGCATTATTTTTATAGTTTTAACTAGATAAAAACAGCAGGAAGCCTTACTAAGGGGGCTAAGAAGGGGGCATCTAGGCAGGAGGTAGCTATTTTAGAGAGATAAGCGCAGTAGAGGGCTTTTATAGCGCGGGGTTAACAGCAGGAGCTAAAGACGGAACAGGGGGGGCAGTAATAGGGAGTCTTACTAGGGGTTTAACAATAGGAACAATTAGGGTATCCATCTCTTTAGTAATCCCATTATATGGAGCAGGCTCCCATTTATAATAAGTTAAAAATACTAGATACTGTAATTTAATAGCTTTAAAGTCTTTACTAGTCTAGATATAGAAGGTAGGCTAGTAGAGAATAGTAGCAACATTATCTTTAATATAGCTACAATCACAAGAGATATATACACTATTACTAATTAGTACCTTATAAAGGGCCTTGGTAGTATTATTATTAATATAGGTAAAGATCCCAGTAATATCTTTAAAGTCCTCCTTAAAGTTAGCCCAGAGCTATTAACCCTAGACGTAGTACTTAAGGTACTTACTAGCATAGTAAGTAATATAACTAGTAATCTTAGATAGGTTGGTCTCTTCTAGGTCAAAATAAGTAACTTAGCTATATATATTATACTCAATAAGAGCTTCAAAATCATTAGGAATAGGGATCACTAATTAATAACGAGGTTATTAAGGGGAAGGAGGGGCAGAAAATATAGGGGATATATTATTAGCTATTAGGAAGGATTAAAAACCACATTCAGAAGTTAGAGATAAGAGGGTTCATAAGCTAATATTAGCATCTCATATACAGGTCATCCACCCTAAGCCGCAGCTTTAGGGCGTAGTCTATATATTAGACGACTTATAGATATTACTACTAATCTTCTTCTTACTAATAGACCTTCCTATAGTAGTCTTCCTAAGTAGGGCTTCCTAAAGAGAGCACTTCCTATGAGGGGCTTCCTAAAAAGGGGATTTTATCTTCCTAAAGAGGCTTCCTAAATAGGGGATCTTACTTCCTGAAGAGGACGTCCTAAAGAGGGAATTATCAAAGGTCTTAAGGGGTTATCAAAGGTCTTAGTTGCAAAGTAGTCTTATAGAAGAAGGGATTTAATAGATAGATAGATATAAGGAGGGGATCATAATAGAACAATTTAAGCAGTCTTCTAAAGAAGACTTAGCTTAGCTATTTCACTAGGGAAAAACAGGTGCTATCAACAAGTTATTAATTAATAGTACTACTAGACCTTCGCTACTAGTGAGGTATCATTTCCCTAAAGATACTAACACCTCACTAAAACCCAAATTCAGTCAATATAATAACAAGAGGATAAAGGATTTTAACAGAAGACTAGCAGGCCAGTAGGCTAATAACACCTCAAACACAGGTCAACTACCCTAGGCTGCAGCTTTAGGGCGTAGTCCATTCATTAAGCGAATTACTGCTAATAGACTTACTATCCGTCTTCTGAAAGGGCAGGAGAGGGGGGGGGGGG
>JAXCEF010000620.1:0-26110 GCA_037178605.1 Colletotrichum euphorbiae | reverse complement strand
CTGTTGTTGTTGTTATTAAATGGGCAAAAGATATGGCCTAAAAAGATAGCTAAAAGAGGGCTCAAAAAGAGCCTTTTGCGCGTGTTAAAATAAATAAACCCAATAGGGTAAAACGGAAGGGGGGGGGGGGTTGGTTGTAGCTAAATAGCTCAAAAGAGGGCTTAAATGAGGCCTTTTGAGCGTAGCAAAACAAATAAATCAAATAAATCCAATATGAGGCTGAAATAACTTGTTTTATGCGGGCGGTTGGGGCTCACCGCGGTTTCAGAAGGCGCGTTTATAGCGGCAAATTGGCGTAGCTGCTGCTTTTCGACGTGGTTGCCGCGATATCAACGTGGCTGCCGAAATAGCAGGGAAAATAGCTGAAATAGCGGGCGGGTAGTAACGTTGAAAATCTCTCTTTGCGGGCTTGGGGCTTACTGCTTGTTGTTGTATCTGGAGGGTTTGAAGTGGTTGATTTGGTGGCGAAGAAGAGGGTGAAGTAGGGAGGTTTTTGAGGTGGGTGGTGGAGGTGGTGAAGGTGGGAAGGTTGGCGAAGTGGTGGGTGGCGCTAAAAGAGGTCGAAATATGCTAGAAAAGGTCGAAATACGCCAAATCGACGCGGTAGGTCGAAAAAGATCGTGTTATTTTGGCGTTTTTGGCGTTTTGGCGGAGGATTCGTTTGTGGGAGGTTTTTTATGGTTTTGAAGGTGCTAAAAGAGGGCAAAAGAAGGTAACTGCCTGAGGGCAAAAGAGGGTTTTGAAAAGGATAACCTTGCTGGCGCGATTAGCAATAAGGTTATTGCGGGAGGGGACCGCGGGACTCGTCGAACGGTGGGGGATCAGAAACTTCGCCCATGACGTTAATAAGAACTTTAGATATCGCTTTAAAGCAAGAGGCTGCAATAACAAGTCGAAGAGACTTAGGATTGTTAAGTCTTGAAGGGATTTCTGCTGAAAAGAAGGTGCTGAAAAATAACAGCTTGCGGGATGGGCTGCGGCTATCGTTAAAACGGTGGGGGATTAGAAACTTCGCCCACGACGCTGATGATAACTTCAAACGATATTTTAAAACGAGAGGCTGCAATAACGAGCAAAGCTTAGGATCATTAAGTTTTGAACTATTGTCTGTTAGCACGGTATCCAAAACAAGAGGCTATAATAATGAGTCTCGGAAGACTCAGGATCGTTAGGTTTTGGATATCGTCTCTTTAGTGGTCTGTTTGACCTTGCTGATCTGCGGTTATGTAGTTTTGAGTGGTGTAATAGTGAAGTTAACTACTGATTAGTGTTGGTCTCATAAAGACTGGTACTAGAAGGTAGGGGATAAAATAGAACTCGAAAACAGGGTGATAATATTGATGATGTCTGAGGAAAGAAGGTATCTAGAAGGGTAGCCAGCGAAAGGAGGAAAGATATGGTAGACTGACGAGGTGGGTCACGTGACTGAGGTCACATGACTACCACGTCAGGTGACTGAGGTCACATGACTACTATGGTTGACGTTCCTGCCCGCTGGGCCACGGGCCCGACACTTGGGTTGGGTCCGGATGGGCGAATATCCCAACAACTAAGTTTAGTATTATTATTAATATACCTTATTTATATTGTTATTTAATAGGAAAATATTATAAGCTTCTTTCTAGAGGTGAAGTTTATAGTAAGTATACTTATTTAGAGTAATTATATAATATAGCGGTAGATGCGGTTTATACTTATATATATTTATTACTATACTTATATTTCTTATTTTGCTAACTTATTTTTTTAGTTAACTAATTGCTAGATGAGGCTGCTCATTTAGAGGATACTAAAGTAGTAGAGGAGGAGGTATTGCGTAAAAAGGCTGCTACTTTATATATTATGCAGGCTGAGTTAGATAAGTCTATAGCGCGGCTAGATTATTTAAGAAAGCAGAAAAGAATAGTGTTTTATAAAGGTTATAAAGTTATTAAGAAGGAACTAGTAGTTTCTCCTATATTAGAGGCTTAGTTTATAGGTAGTTTTAGTATAGTAGATTTAGATACAGTTTTAGGGAATTAGAATCCTAGTACTCCAAATTTCTTATTAGGTGGGGCATTCTAGTTTGCTAGTATCCCTAGTTATATAAATAGATTAGCATCTTATAGTTAGTCTTATTATATTATTCTAACTACTAGTTAGGCTTAAATAAGTTAGGCTTTATTTTTATATATACCTTTAGGTGCAGGTTCTATTTATAGTTTATTTAGTATTTATTATTCCTAATATATGCGGAGTTATTCTTATGCATGCTTGAGATTTATAGTTAGTTCCTATATATTATCCTCATATCTATATCCTTTCTATTTAATGAGGTACTAGGTTTCATTCTTATCTTTAGTATAGTTAATAATTCATTTAATTTCATATTCTAGTTTATTTGATTCCATAATAATAAGGTTATTTATTTATAATCCTTTTAGTACCAGTTTGAGAAGTAAAATATAAAAGATTAAATAGCACTTTATAGTATCTAGTAGTAAGAGTTTATAGCTAATATTTAATAGCTTTTTATTAATTTAAAATAATCTAAGTTTTTATAGTCTAATTTATTACTTAGTCGTTTAGTTTTAATGTTTTATTAAGTGAGGCAGATGCTATCTCTCTCCTTTAGAATTAGTCCCTCAACTCTTTTCTTATTAGCGTATTTATGCATGCGTTCGCGCATAAATTTGAGGTCTTTAGGAAGTTCCTACTAAATTTTCTTAAATTTTCTTAATATCTACTATAGCTTTAAGTACTGCTAGGCCTTATTATAGTTCTCTATATATAGTAGGGTTAAATCTATAGTTAAAATAGAATAGTGATTCTTTTATACTTTCTCCTATTGTATTATTATAGGCGAATTAGGCTATTAGTAATAGTAATATCTAATTATTCTGTTTATAATTAATATAATAGTGGAGGTAGATCTTAAGGATTTAGTTGATTTATTTAGTCTATCTATTAGTTTGTAGATAAAAAGCGGTTAAGAGTTTATAATTAGATCTAAGCTATAAGATTAGAGATCTCTAAAGCTTCAAAGTAAATAGTTTATCTCTATTTAATATAATTTCTATTAGTATGCTATATTAGCTAATAATAGGTTTTAGAAATATATAACTAAGGTCTTCTATAGTACTCAATTCTATATATAAGATAAAGTAGGTATATTTTATAAGTTAGTCTATAATAACTAAAATGCTATTATACTTAGTATTAGTTATGAGTTCCTTTAACTTTAGTAATTTAATAATAAAGTCTAGGGATATAGATTGCTATACTACTTCTAGTACTAGTAGTAGTTAAATTTTTCTATACGGCTAATATTAACTAGGCTTATTTTTAGCGCAAATTTCACAGTCTTTAATAGCATTTACTACTTCCTATTATATAGTAGTTTTATTATATTATTAATAGATATATTTCTATATCTTAGTAACGCCTTAGTATTTATATACTAGTGCTAAATATATCTCCCTAATAGTTTTAGGGGTATCTATTTAGTTAAGCTAGTACTAATCTTTCTAGCTATTATTAAGAGTCTTATTACTAGTATAAGGTTTCTATTCTTATCTTATTTTAAGATAACTTAAGTTTCTTCCATTATTAGGACGTTGTGGTCTAGTTAGTAGCTAAGAGCGTTAGCTCTGCTATTCTTATTCCCTTTCTTATAGTTAATCTTAAAGTTAAATTTAGATAAGAATTCTAATTATTTAATTTATTATTTATTAAGTGCTTTTGAGGTTATAAAATAAGAGAGGTTCTTATAATCTATATATATCTTAACTAGGTATTTTATTTCTAATAGTTATAGTCTCTATTCTTTAAATACTTTAATACTTACTATAAGTTCCTTATTATATATTTAGTAGTTAAGTTTAGGTCTACTAAACTTCTTTAATATAAAGGTAACTAGTTATAATTAATTCTTATTATCTTATTATCTAAGTTATATACTTATAGTGAAGTATGAGGCGTTAGTTTCTAACTTAAATAGTTTATTAGGGTTGGGTATAGATAGAATAATATCTTCTTCTATATATCGCTTAATTCTTTTGAAGTTATTTTAATGTTCTCTAGTCTATTGAAATGTATTATCTTTTTAGGTTAAGTCCTCGAGTTATTAGCTCGTTTTAGTATAGTTTCTAATAAATCTTTAGTAGAAGTTAATGAATCCAAGGAATAATTATATATCCTTAATATAAATAGGTATAGGCTAGTTATAAACTACCTTAATCTTATCTTTAGATATCTATATAATTCCTAGGGTAATAGTAAATCTAAGGAATTTAACTTCTTATTAGTGGAATATGCTTTTAATTAGCTTAATTAGAAGTTTTACTTCTTATAATCTTTAAAGTACTTTATATATATACTTCTTATATTCTTCTAATGTTTTAGAGAAGATGAGAATATTACTGAGGTATACTATCATAAACTTACTAAGGTATTATTAGAGTGTTTTATTAATTATAGTTTGGAATATTGCGGGGGCGTTTATGAGTCTAAAAGGTATTATAAGTATCTCAAAGTGTCCGCGTTGTGTTCTAAAAGCTATTTTCTATTTTTTGCCTTCCTTAATGCGGATAAGGTTATAAGCTCCCTTAAGATTAAGGGCTACAAATTAGTTTATATTATATAGGAGGTTATATAGCTTTGAGATAAATAGTAATAGGTAATAGTTCTTAATAGTAATACTATTAAGTTTTTAATAGTTAATATATAGTTGTTTCCTTCTATTCTTCTTAGGTATAAAGAGTACTAGATATCCTGCTGGGGATATTGAGGGTTAAATAAATCCTTTCTTGAGATTCTCTTCTAGGTAAGCGTTAAGTGCTTCTATTCCTTCTTAATTAAGTCTATAGATCTTTTTAAATATTAGTTTTTTTCTAGGCTTTAGCTTAATTTTGTGATTATAGCTACTATACTCTAGTAATCTAGTATTAAGTTCTTTAGTAAATAGCTTATTATACTACTAGTATTCTGCTGGGATAAATAGTAATTAATCTTCCTTATTAATATCTATTACTAATAATATCCTAGTATTTATATCCTTAATTTATAGGTAGGTGAGGAATCTTCTTGCTTTAGTTGTTTTATAAGGTTTATTTAAGGCGCTCTTCTTTAGCTACTGCTTAGTAACTAAATCCTAGTCTTAATAGAGTTAGCTTATTCTCTAATCTATCTGTGGGTTACTGTTATATAACTATAGTCTTCTAAGGATGATATTGTATTTGTTTCCTATCTCTATAATATTGAAGTTTAGTTGCTTATTCTAGCTATAGATCTGCAAAGGGAGTTGTGCGGTCTCTATATTAATGCGTCCTCCACTATATTAGAGTTGTCCTCTTTTAATAATGTTGAGGTTATAATAGTCTTTAGCTGCTTTTATATTCTAGGTTATCTATTATTAGTTTATTACTCTAAGTAAGATACAACTTCCTTAGGCTCTGCTATTAATTATTGCAGTAGTCTATCTTCTATTAAGTTATATCTAGACTTATATATACTTATATTGTTGAGTCTTTAGCGCTATTACGCTATATAGGAACCTTGTTGTCTTCGCTTATTATTGTTCCTTATTAGTAGGTAAGTTTAGTTTTTTAACTATTAGCTCTAAAGTTGTCTTCGCTACGTCTTAGCTTTTTCTTCTAAGGAGATTTAGTATTTATTATTTATATGTTAGTCCTATTCTATATAAGGGTTATTGAGATATCTTATGGGGTAGTAGTGATATAGTTTAAATAATACTATATTATTATTAATTATTTAGACTAAGTATTATATAGGAAGTTAGTTTTCTAGATAGTATTGCGTGATAGGTCTGTTATTATATCTTTAGGGGTAGAAGTTATACTTATATTTATTAGCTCTATACTTATTATAGTAGTTTATAAAGTACTAAGCCTAGAATACTTAATAGTATTAGTTATATATGGGGTTGAGATAGGTGTGATCTCCTTTAACTTATGTTGTGAATGAGAGGTTTCTTCTTTTATGTCTGGATATGCTATAAAAGGTAATCTCCTGGTTGTTCTAATAGCGGTTAATCTCCTTCTTATAGAGGTACCTTAAGTAGTTGATTAGTTCTGATCTAGTTTCTTTGGATGAGGTATTATTAATTTTAAATGAGGTTTATTTAATCTATCTTTCTATTTCTAGGTCTAGTTATTATTTATTAGTTATTATAGCGGAAGGTGTATTCTATTTAGCTCCTCTAGCGTAATAGAGCTTATCTTATTGTTCTTAAGAAGGCTATATCTTATAGTTCTATATAGGTTTCTTTACTGCTTAGTCCTTAGTTTTATTATTAATCTGCTGGATTTACTTAGAGTTATTCCTAGCATCTTATTATCTCTTAATATAGGCTTATAGTGCCCCAATCTATTATTACTATATAGCTTCTTTAGGTTATATTCTTGCTTATAGCTTATACACTTAAAGTCCTTATTATAGCTTAGTAATATAGACTTTATTATTAATTTTAATATCTACGCCTGAGAGTGTGTGTAGTATTCTATTAAGCTACTTATTAGCTTTTGTTTGGCCTTTGAGTAGGTTTGGTGTCCTGCTGCTAGAGTGCGTGTAGCTGCTGGGGGGATACTAGTGGTGTTATATCCCGATCTATGAGGGTTTTTTAGGTACTATCCCGCGTGTTCCTTGTGGTCTGAGTGGGTTCTATACTTATTATTATAGTAGGTGGTCTAATAAAGTTATTTATGAGGTGTCGTCTTAATAGTGAGACTTACTTATTATTTCTTAGGCACTAGTTGAAAGCGTTCCTTCTTAGGGGATTAGCACTTATAAGTAAGATATCCTATTTTATTATAGTTATAGCATTACTGATCCTTTTTTTAGTTTTTATTTTGCTTATTATCTTTATAGGCTGCGCTGAGGTCTATAGGTCTACTATAGTATCTATAGGTAGTAGTATACTAAGGTGCCCTAGGGTTATGCCTATAGTTAGAAGTTTATTTAGCGCGGTAGTTATTACTAGGTTAATACTAGTTGCTCTTTCTCTTATTATTATTTTATCCTACTTTATTATTCTAAGTGGATTATCCTTTATGTTTAAGGCGTTATTTATAGAGGCGGTTATTGATTTTAACTATAGTATCTATATATTAGTGGAGTTCTTTAGGGCAGTTAGGTTATATAAGCTTATCCTTAACTTCTTCTTTTAGGCCTTAGTAGAACTTAGTTATTAGGGCTTCTTCTCCCTAATCTAGTTTAGATAAAATCTGTTAGAACTTAGCGGCATACTTGCTAGCTAATCCCTTTTATATGAGATTAGTGAGTTTATATTTAGCAATTTATTCTTTTATTTAGGCTTCTAAAGGCTTCCTAAAGTTTCTTTTTAAACTTACTATATTTCTTAAATACTTTCTGAGTTTCTTTATCTTTTTTATTATATAGTTTGCCTAGCTAGTCTCTTATTAATAGTTTAAATTAGGTAAGGGTATCTCTCCTAAAGAAAGAGGCGGCTTAGTGAACTTTTATAGTCTTATCTAGAAATAAGGCGGTATAGTAATAATGGTAAGCTTAGGTATAGGTAAGAAATCCTTAAAGGGTTCCTGGCTCTCTTAAGTATAGAGTAGGTTCTAGGTACTTAGCCCTAGGTATAAGCTAAGTAGCAAGTTGCGCGTTTTCCTACTAAAGCTAGAGGAGTTTATTATATATCTATTAAAGGCTTATTGTTTCCTAGTTATTTATAGGAGCTTTTGGGGCTTATTAGTTATTTATAGGTCTAGGGGCTATAGGTTATGCGTTCCCTATATTATTAGCTTGCTGAGCGTTAGGGGTCGATATAATTTTAGTTCTATACTATTTAGTAGCGTTAAAGGTTAACTTACTAAATAGGAGCAATTAAAGTATTATACTCAGCTATCTAATAGTAGGGTTCTATTAATAGAAGCTAAGGAATAACGCTAGGTTAATAGTATAGTCTTGCTAAGCTATATTACTAAATAAATCTCGGGGTTTAAAGAGTATAGTAATTAGTTATAATCCTCATAAGGGGTCGCAGTATAAGATAAAGCTAAGAATACCTATTAGAGTAATTATGAAATTAATTGCTAAAGAGCTATAGAAGTCTATCCCTAGGGAGACCTAAGTCTATACTATATATAAGTCCCAAATAGTCCCTAATCCTGCTATTAGGTAATTACCTCTATATATTAGTAATTGCGATTAGTTAGTAAGGCTAACTAATCACTAAGCGCTTCCTGCTACACTCCACTAATTACTTCTTATCTTATTATCACGTAACTTATACTATAGTTCTTCCCTTCCGTAGGCGTCCCTAGTGCTCCTATGATCCTGCAGTACAAATGTCCTGTCCCAGCCGTTCAACGCTCAAGTGGGTCGGACAACTGTTATCCTTGCATAACGGGTCGTAATAAATAACCCCATAACCTATAGAGTGGCAGGATAGGCACTCTGCGAGAAATAATATTATATATATATGCGTACGTCACGTGACAGTTTTCGCAGGCCTAATAAAGCACAATACTACTGCCTACGTAGCTATTTATTTCTTAGACTCTAATATATATACTCGCACTATAGAATAGCTTCAATACAGACAATATATATTAGGGCTACGCGCGCGTACTATCACCCACCCCATATGAAACGAATACTAATTAGTAGTTAACTTCACTATTATACTACTTTAGCTATGCTATGAAACTGCAGATCAGTAAGGTTACTACTTAAAGAGATAAAAGCTCTACTAGTCTATAATCAATTTACATATTAAATCTATTTAATAATTATAACTAGTAGCCCTTTTATACTACCTAGATTAATTAACGGACTATAAGCAGTTATATATATAGGCTAACTACTTTAGAGGACTCGATTTAATCCTTGCGTCCGTTATATAACTGTCACTATTATTATTAATATTACTACTATAAGACCCTTAAGTAGGAAGATAACTATAAAAGGGGTCTGCTAATACCCTAATAGTTAACCTTCACGCAATAATTAACTCTCATGAGACCCTCACGTCATAAGAAGAAGAGTATATCGATTTAACCTAGAGATATAAGTTAGAGTAAAATAAAATAACCACTACTCAAGCCTCAAATAGCGCATTATTTAACTACATAACGCAATACCCAGCTAGTAGAGATATTAAATAACAACGAAATAATGTCGACTTGTGTATATTATAAGCCTCTACTTTATATAAGGACTACCTATTATTATTACTACCTCCTATTAATACCTATCGCTAAGGGTGAGGAGAGCCAGACTCACTAGAAGAAATAGCACTCAACTACCTAATTAATCTTTTAAATTATTAACTACGCCTCATTTATATATAATAGTAACTCTAGGGCCCTTAATACTAATACCCCCACTACTACTTAAATAGCTATAAATAAGCACTCCTAAGAGGTCTTTAGTAATATTAATATTACTAATACTACTAGGCTAACAGCTAATTAAGCTTATCACAGAACTACTAATACTAGTAAAGAGCAAGGCCCTAGTAGACGAGGAGGACTAGGGCCAAGATATTAGATTTAATAAAAACACTATAATAAAGTAAGTAACGACTAAGATCCTATACTATATTAAAACCTATAAATATAATAAACTCTTCAGCAAGGACCTATATATAGAGTTTATAGTAGACTTTGCAGGCCTACTTATTAAGTTTTTCTAGAAAGTGAGCCGAGTAACTACAAGAAAGATCTATTAGTATCTAATAGATAATAGTATCTATATTATCTAAGATAAGTTAAGTATTACAAGCTATATATATAATATTACGACTATAGATAACTTCTACTTCTAGACTACTAAGGAAGTAAATAAGCAGATTAAGAGGAGTACTACATTCGCAAAAAAATTGATAGGGAAGAGTTCAGCAGGGATATCACTAACTTCTAGAATAATAATTTTATAATACTAATAAGAGTATTAGCTGCAGCTACTAGCCCAGCCCTATCCACAAGATAACCTATTGCAGAAAGGCTATAAGAGGATTGCTAAGAGCTAAAAAATAATAGCACCCGCCTATTAATATGCTAAATCGCAGACCTAGCTAAGATATATACTAATAAGATAAAGTATAGTAGTGAAGGTATAGATATTCTTAAGCTAAAACTATAGATTTTATAAGATACTTATAAAAGGATAAGTATTACAAAGGACTAAACCCTAGCAGTCTTTCTAATAATACTTAAGGGAAGGGCGCTAAAATACTACTATAAGAGCTTTTGCTACCTATAGCCTCATCTAAATAGCACCTAAATCGTTAATAGGCTTAAGGGACGCTTTAAAACTAAAGAGTTTACCTAAACCTATCTTATAATATAGAATAATACTACCCTCATCTTAATTATAATAGACTATCCCTTAAAGCTTAAATTAGAAGCCTTAGATATCCTAATTAATACTGGAACGACGCAGAGGATATATATGATCAGACAGCTAAGAACAGCTACTAAAACCAACACAAAACAACCCCCAAACAGTGTCGTGCGCCCTTGGTACTACGCCAGCAAGGGCGACTCACTACCAAATAGTCCTCAGAGTGAGGGAGACTCATGCAGAGCTAAGGGACTCCTGATCGGAGGCCCCTTAGGTGGTGAGATCTCCCTGGGATATCGCGGAATCAGATGACATGCCTTATCGAAGTAATATAACACCCTAGGAATGAGCTTTAGGTAACTAGCCGTCTAATTAGAAAGGAATAGGGGAAAGCCGTAGGATAAGAATAGAGAAGTCGTATATAGGTATTATTCTGGTATGTATATGCGAGCCTCCTTCCATCTCCTAACTGTACTAATCAGACCTCCATATATATGAGGTCCTTGATCAGAGTGCTGACTAAGAAAAGAAGAAGGCTGAGAAGAAAACAAGACTAGCTGATGTGTTCGCTGTCCGGCTCCAATACCCATATATTAACTTAGCTAGCGCTTAGTGAAGCCTACTAAAGCAACGAGATACTATATAATTAACTCCTTCAAGGCTGCTAAGGAATTAAGGAGTGTGAATAGGCTACTATAAATCTATTCAAGACCTTTAAAGGCCTCTGCAAATAGCTCAAAGTCGCTATTAGCAACGCAATTATATTTATAAATAGCTAACTACTACTATAGGGCTAACATTACGCTAAATAATACTAGATAGACCGCAAATATAATAGCAAGGGTTGAAATAGTAGATTTAGAAGGCCTAAGCTATAGAGAGATAATAAAAACAGCCTAAAACAATAGCAACAGGATATAAAATACTACGTTTACAAAGAACCTAGATGCTATTTAACTAACTATTTATAGAAGGAGAAGGAGGAGGCGTACTTATAATAGCGAAATAACCTATAAGCTCTTAATAAGTTAAAAGCAGCCTACTAGTAGTTCCTAACTTACTATAAGGGGGCTATAGAAGGAACAACTAATAATATAGTAGTGAATAATAATAAGGATGAGGAGATTAAAATATACTTCTAATTGCTTAGTAAGGGTAGGAACTAGTATAATAATAGTAACTCTGAAGAGGAGTAGTATAACACGTTCTTTACTTAATTTGCAGACCTAAATAGTGGCTAGAGCACTAATTCGGTCCCTACTATAGATAAGAAGACTATCTTAAGGCTATTACTTAATTAAGTAGCCTATTACGCTAGATCTATTTAAAGAATTAGCTAAGCTTATACTTATTAAATTATTCACACTTAAAGAAAGATACTCTTTAGAGACCTTCTAAGGTATTATTCCCAATATAGGAGCAGCAGGACTTTTAATAGCTGTAAGAGACTGGTATCGGCGACCGGCCGATATAAGCATATGTGTGGTGCATTCCGGCACGAAGTGCGCGGAAAATTGTAACGCTCAGGTGGTGTGCTGCAGCGATGCAATGACCAATTACGCCACATGCGCAAAAGATCCGCCATTCCGCGCACTTCGTGCCGGAATGCACCACACATATGCTTATATGGGCCGGTCGCCGATACCAGTCTCTTACAATAGCTAGCAAGAGCTAATTTAAAGCACTTAAGAGGATTATACCTAATATTATAATCAACCCTATAATAGCAAAAGGGGCAAGCATAAGGTTTAGGCTAGGAGGGGCTATTAGCTTAATAGAGATAATAACTATCCCTATGCTATTTGGGAATATAATCCTTTATATAGTATCTATAAATACCCCCTTCTTGCTCTATCTAGTAGATATAGATAATTTAGGTATATATTTTAATAACCTTCAAAACTACTTATAATAGAGTAACCTTATTATGCTTATTATATGCAAATAGGGCTACCTATAGCTATTATTAGAGATAGAGAAGGTTTTAGCTTATAATAACCTTATAGAGGCTGAATTATGAAGACTCTATTAATATTTTAGCTACTTATTAGTCTATTAACTTTATAAAGTGCGCTAATAAGCTAGCTACTAAGTTAAGTTATGCCTACTTAAATATCTCATAAAGCTTTCTAAATACTACTAACTTAATATAGGGGCACTAAATTAATTTAAATTTATAATTAGAGATAACTATAACTTTAACTATACTATAGTTATTAATATTGTTTACCTCAAAGGATGCCTAGTACTCTATATCGTTAATGCTATAACTGCATTTAATGCGGCTAAATTTCTAAAGGATTTATCTATAACTATAATACTTAATGCCTTTAAAGAATACTAGATCTATAACTACCTCAAGCTACTAGATATTATTATTACTAATACTATAGGGCCTAATAGCCTAGTGCCCACACTACTCGTTTTTAGCGCCTACTCCCAAATTAATAACGATTTGCCCCTATCTCTAGACCTCTAGTAACGGGCTGCCGCCGTGCAGAGGGCGATAGAGAACCTCTAGAAGCACTAGGCTTCCCGCTAAGTCACAGCTGCCCTCGCTGCCCGTAATAGCCTAGACATAGCGCTAATCCTTTAGCTACTACTACTATCCCTCATCTAGGTCTATTATAAAAAGAAGGGCTAGTAAGGGCTATAATAACTTCTCGCTATTAATAGCGAGACCTATACTCTTAACCTCCCCCGCGGGCCCCAGACGTTCTAATTAACAGCCATCCGCCTATAGCACTAGGCTAATAAGGCTACGCCGCCTTCCCCGGGGCTAAATACTAAATAGACGATGGGGCTAGATAACGATAGAGGTCCCAATACGCTATCGCCAGAGAGATTCACAGACCTAATCCCGCGCCGCCGAGGCCGCCCCCACAAGGAAGAATAAGTCTAAGAAATATTACTAGCAGGCCTAATATATAGAAGTATATAAGTAGCTAATAAGAAGTTAGAGCAAATATATCTAATTAATACTTTTATAGCTACTACTACCTAAGTACTTACTAATAAAATTAGTAATACTATAACGTTTTTAACTATAAGGGAGCAAATAGATTATAACCTCACTATATAACTATATAAAGATAGGATTATCTAAATACCTAGGGACTTTTTTTTAGCCTAATTAACTATAGAGATAACTACGCTTTAAAAGCATAATATATTTAAAATTATCCCATATAACGCTATAACCTATAGCTAATATTATATCTTCAAATTATATATAGTCTATAAGGTAAAAGGTAAGAGCACTAATTAGCCCTATAAGAAGTTGAGGCTTATTATTTAGGGCTATAATAATAATAAAAAAGCCTCTATACTTACTTAGTTACCTATAATATAGCGGGCTAGCTAATAACTCCTTCTTACTATCGTCCTATTACTTATGAAAGAGAGCTATATATTATAGCTCCGCAATATCACGTAAGTATATATCTAATTATAAATAGAGCTAAATTAAGTTGATGTTTATAGACCTACTAAAGGAGATTTATAATGAATAACCCAAAAGCTGCATTATAAGGATTATTAAACTATTATATAGTATTATAGAGGCTAGCACCTATTAGTAGGCTATATATAGCAACTACTACAGAAAGAATTTCAAGATAGACTAATTATTTTTTAACCTATACCTATTAATCTCTTTAATAGGTAAAAATAGCTATTTTAGTATTATTAGTATATAAACTAATAATACTATTAGACTATCTATACTAAACTTCTCCTAATAAGAAGATATAGAGCTTAAAAAGACTAACTTCACTACTAAAGTAAAGCAGTATATTAACCCCAAGTCCCTACTAATATTTAATAGTAGTATTATTACTTTAGGTAAAGATAGCAGTCTTAGTCTTTACTAAAAGGGGTAAGGGTCTAAAATCGAGCTAATTAACCTAAAGGCATCCCCGAATAAATGAAAACAATAATATATTTAGTAAAGGGCAAGAGGGGCGTATATCGCCTCTATTTGCTAACCTGAGGCCTATTTCAACCTATTCGCTACAGCCTAGCATTAAGATCCCACTACAGAGAATAAGAAAGCCCTTAATTATTGCCTTAAATAGCAAAAAGATAACCTTAATTAAGGCCTAACCTTTATGCCTATTAACCTAGCTATAGCGAAACTCTTTGTATTTATAGATAGGTCTTTTACTAATAATACCGACCTATCTTTATAGATCGGATTTATTGTGGTTATCGCTAATGAGGCTATAGCTAATAATAACGATATCTTTGCAGTAACTAGCAATATTATTTACTTCAGTTTAATAAAGTGCAAAAGGGTTATATAAAGTGTTCTAGCCTCTGAGGTCTATAGTATAGTAGCTAGCGCAGATATAGCCTATGCTATCGCCACTACGCTATAAAAGATTACTATATACTTAAAGAAGCCTACTATCCCTATTATTTTTTATACTAACTTATATTTACTAAATACGTACCTTATAAACCTTAGCACTATAAAGGAGAAGCGCCTCTTAATTAATATAATAGCACTTCATTAGTTATACGAGCCACGAGAGATACATAAGGTAAGGTGGATCAATAGAGACAATAACCTAGCTAGTACCTTCACTAAAGGAAGCCTAAATCTATCTCTCAGGCGATTTATTAACAATAATATAGCGACGATTTAAATAGAAGGATAGGTAATAAGATAAGAGAAGGGCTATAAGGGCAATAATATCCCTCCTACTATAAAAGATAATAGCCACGCTATTAAAGGTAGCAATAGAGGTATAAATAGAGGCCTATAAGGGCTATTAAGGGTAGCAATAAAGGCATAGAGGAAGGCCTTATAAAGGATTTGATTTATATCGTTTTGGGACCTGCAAATAACTTCGTTTATATTGTTTTATATAGGTTATGGCGCGCCTGGCCTCAAAAGAAAAGACTGCCAGTGTCGCAATAACACCATAACCCATAGAGTGGCAGGATGGGCACTCTGCGAGATATAATATCGTACGTACGTGCGTACGTCGCATAACCGTATTCGCAGGCCCAATATAGCACAACACCACTGCCCACGTAGCTATTCATATCTTAGACTTACACACACACTCGCAATACAGAATAGCTTCAATACGAACAATACGTATTAGGGCTACGCGCGCGTACTGTCACCCACCCTGTGTGAAAACCAACAAAACTGCTATATAGAATCGCTAAGGCTAGAACCTATTAGTAGGCTACTTATAATGCCTACTATTATAATAAGCTATAAATAATTAGCTCTGCCTTAAACTTATATCTCCTTACTACTAATACCTCAAGCCCTTACTTTATTATTATTAGGATACAGACTAATAATATAATTAGCCTCAGTATAGCAGCCTTCTCTGCTATTAAAGAAGAAGAGCTCTAGAAAGCTAAATTTATAGCTAAACCTAAGGAAAATCTCACTGTTTAGACCCCTATTACCTTCAATAGTAGAACTATCTCCTTGGCTGCTAATAGAGCTATTATCCTTTAGCAGAAGGGTTAAAATACTAAGATTAAGTTAGTACTTAAGAATCTTAAAAAGAAGAATATTAATAAGGTATTAGCTAAGCAGAAGTATATTAAGTAGTATGCTAGAGGGGTATATATTACCTCTATTTACTAATGTAAGGCTTATTTCAACCTATTTATAGCTGCTTAATATTAGGACCCTAATAATAAGAATATTGCTATCCTTAATAAGTGTCTCTAATAGCTTAGTAATAACCTTAATTATAGCCTAACCTTTATTATACTTTCCGTATTTACTATAAAACTATTATAAGCTACGCCCGGTTAGAACTATCTAGGCTTCTGCCCAGATTCACCGCTCTTAGGGCCCACCTAGTAGCTACCCACAAACCCAGCGTAACTATGCTAAAGTAGAAAACCCCTCCTTTTCCTCTTTAGCTTTAAATAAATATATTAGTATCACTTAGTAATACTGGTAGTACGTACGTACACACAGTCGAAAAGGTAGGGGTCAAATTAATGGTATTGAAAAGGTCTAAGTTAAGTATTAGTAGGTAGGCAGGAGGGCGATAGTAGTGTAGCTAGTGTTACAGTCAGCTATCCGACAGTAGGGTTCTGCTAACAGAAGCTGAGGGATGACGCTAGGTTAACAGTAGGGTCTTGCTATATTATATTACTAAATAAATCTAGGGGTTCAAGGGTATGGTAATCAGTCATAGTCCTCACAAGGGGGTCGCAGTATAAGATAAAGCTTAGAGTACTTATTAGGGTAATCATAAAGTTAATTGCTAAAGAGCTATAGAAGTCTATTCTTAGGAGTCCTAAGTCCATACTATATATAAGTCCCAAATAGTCCTTTTACTCTTATTACTAATCACTAGTTAGTTATTAGTAATTGCTTAGAAATTGTGGGTAAGCGCTTAGTTCTTCTCACTAAGCGCTTAGTGCCCTATACTATGTGCTTAGTTTTATCTTATTATTATGTGGCTTATACTATAGTTCTTCTGTTCTATGGGAGTCCCTAGTATTCCCGTGATCCTATAATATAAATATCCTGCCCTAACTATCTGTCGTCCAGCTAGTTGGTTGGTTGTTATCCTTGCATAACGGGTCGTAATATTAGGTCTCCTGTCCTAAGGTCTTATCCTTAAGACCTAATATAAGTAGGTCGTTAGTCCTAGGTTGGGGATCCATTAATGATGCGTCCTAATTTCTCTTATAATACTAACGCTATATTAGGTCGCATTACTAAAAATCCTATAATCTCCACGCTTCATTATTATTATTATTCTTTAAATATCACAGAGAATAGTTTTAAAGTCATACCTTGCTATTATTATTATTCTAAGGGCCTGCGTTATAAGATATTACCTGGGTCCTTAGTTTGTAGTAAGTATGTTACTATTAGTAGCACTTATTATTCGTGCAATACTTCTAATAATACGATCTATTAATATTTATAGTATCTTTTATTTATTATTCTATTACTAATTTATTTTTATAGTAGAACGCCTAATAGGTAAGTCCTAGCGTCTAGATAACGAAGAGGAGGAGATGGAGGAATTATTTCAAAAGAGAATAGAAGCGCTATAAAAGGCGCAGGCTGAAGTAAATAAGACGCTTGCGAAGCTGGATCGCGTTTATAAGGCTAAGAGGATAGTTTTTAAGAAGGTTTATAAAGAGACTTCTATAGTAGCTGCAGAGGATAAAGGGTTGGGGAGTTCTTCTGCTAAGCTTTTTTTAGTCTATAAAGCGCAATTAATAGGGGGTTTTAGTATAGTGGATTTAGATGCGGTCTTAGGGGATTAGAATCCTAATACTCCAAACTTTTTATTAGGTGAGGCGTCCTAGTTTGCTAGTATCCCTAGTTATATAAATAGGTTAGCGTCTCGTAGTTGGTCTTATCGTATTAGTCTAACTATAGGTTGGGGTCAAATAAGCTAGGTCTTGTTTTCGCGTGTCCTTTTGGGTGCGGGTGCTGTTTATAGTTTATTTATTATTTGCTATTCCTAATATATGCGGAGTTAATCCTGCGCGTGTTCGAGATTTGTGGCTAGTTCCTATGTATTGTCCTCATGCCTATACCCCTTCTACTTAATGAGGTATTAGGTTTTATTCTTATCTTTAATATAGTCAAAAATCTATTTAATTTCATATTCTAGTTCATTTAATTCCACAATAATAAGGTTATTTATTTATAATCCCTATAGTACTAGTTTAAGAAGTAAAATATAAAAGATTAGATAGCACTTTATAGTATCTAGTAGTAAGAGTTTATAGTTAACATCTAATAGTTTTTCATTAATTTGAAATAGTTTAAGTTTTTTATAGTCTAATTTATTACTTAGTCGCTTAGTTCTAATATTCTATTAAGTGAGGTAGACGCTATCTCCCTCCTTTAGAGTTAGTCCCTTAACTCTTTTCTTATTAGCGTATTTATGTATATATTTACGCATGAATTTGAGGTCTTTAGGAAGTTCCTGTTGAATTTCTCGAATTTTCTTAATATCTGCTATAGCTTTAAGTGCTACTAAGCCCTATTATGGTTCTCTATATATAGTGGGGTTAAATCTATAGTTAAGATAGAATAGTAATTCTTTTATACTTTCTCCTACTATACTATTATAGGCAAATTAGGCTATTAATAGTAGTAATACCTAATTATCTTATTTATAATTAATATACTAGTATAGGTAGATCTTAAGGATTTACTTAATCTATTTGGTCTATCTATTAGTTTGTAGATAGAAAGCAGTCGAGAGTTTATAATTAGATCCCAGCTATAAGATCAGGGATCTCCAGAACTTCAAAGTAAATAGTTTATCTCTATCTAACACGATTTGTATTAGCATACCATATTAGCTAATAATAGTTTTTAGAAATATATAACTAAGGTCTTCTATAGTGCTTGATTCCATATATGGGATAAAGTAGGCATATTTTATAAGCCGGTCTATAATAACTAAAATGCTATTATACTTAGTATTAGTTATTAGTTCTTTTAACTTTAGTAATTTAATAATAAAATCTAGGGATATAGATTACTATACTACTTTAGGTATAAGTAGTAGTTATATCTTCCTATAGGGTTAATATTAGCTAGGTTTACTTTTAGCATAAATTTCGCAATTCTTTATAGTATTTACTACTTCCTATTGTGTAGCAGTTTTATTATAGTGTTGTTGGATGCGTTTCTATGTCTTAGTAACGCCTTGGTATCTATATGCTAGTGCTAAGTATATCTCCCTAATAGTTTCAGGGGTTATTTATTTAGTTAAGCTGGTATTAAACTTCCTAGCTATCATTGAGAGTTTTATTGCAGGCATAAGGTTTTTATTCTTATCTTATTTTAAGATAACTTAAGTTTCTTCTAGTACTAGGACGTTGTGGTCTAGTTGATAGCTAAGAGCGTCAGCTCTGCTATTCTTATTTCCTTTCTTATAATTAATCTTAAAGTTAAATTTAAATAAGAACTCTAATTATCTAATTTATTATTTATTAAGTGCTTTTAAGGTTATGAAATAAGAAAGGTTCTTATAGTTTATATATACCTTAACTAGGTATTTTATTCCTAATAGTTATAATCTCTATTCTTTAAATACTTCGATAATTACTATAAGTTCCTTATTATATATTTAGTAGTTAAGTTTAGGTCTACTAAGCTTTTTTAATATAAAGGCAACTAGTTATAGTTAGTTCTTATTATCTTATTATCTAAGTTATATGCCTATAGGAAGGTCTGAGGCGTTAGTTTCTAATTTAAATAGTTTATTAGGGTTGGGTATAGATAGAATAATATCTTCTTCTATATATTGCTTAATTCTTTTGAAGTTATTTTAATGTTCTCTAGTTTTTTGGAATATATTATCTTTCTAGGTTAAGTCTTAGAGTTATTAGCTCGTTTTAGTATAGTTTCTAATAAATCTTTAGTAGAAGTTAATGAATCTAAGGAATAATTATATATCTTTAATATAAATAGGTATAGGCTAGTTATAAACTACCTTAATCTTATCTTTAGATATCTAAATAATTCCTGGGGTAATAGTAAATCTAAGGAATTTAACTTCTTATTAGTGGAATTTACTTTTAGCTAGCTTAACTAAGAGTTTTACTTCTTATAGTCTTTAAAGTACTTATATATATACTTCTTATATTCTTCTAACGTTTTAGAGAAGATAAGAATATTATTGAGGTATACTATAATAAACGTATTGAGGTATTATTAGAGTATTTTATCAATTATTGCCTAGAATGTTGCGGGGGCGTTTATAAGTCTAAAAGGCATTATAAGCGTCTCAAAGTGTCTGCATTATATTCTAAAAGCTATTTTCTATTCTTTACTTTCCTTAATATAGATAAGGTTATAAGTTCCCTTAAGGTTAAGGGCTATAAACTAGTTCGCACTATATAGGAGGTTATATAGCTTAGAGATAAGTAGTAATAAGTAATAGTTCTTAATAGTAATATTATTAAGTTTTTAATAGTTAACGTATAGTTATTTCTTCCCGTTCTTCTTAAGTATAAAGAGTACTAAATACCCTACTAGGGATATTAAGGGTTAAATAAATCCTTTCTTGAGATTCTCTTCTAGGTATATATCAAGTACTTCTATTTCTTCTTAATTAAGTCCATAGATGTTTTTAAATATTAGTTCTTTTCCAGGCTTCAGCTTAATTTCATAATTATAGCTACTATACTCTAGTAATCTAGTATTAAGTTCTTTAGTAAATAACTTATTATACGACTAGTATTCTACTGGAATAAGTAGTAATTAATCTTCCCTATCAATATATATTGCTAATAACATCCTAGCGTTCATATCCTTAATTTATAGGTAGGCGAGGAATCTTCTTGCTTCAGTCATTTTATGAGGTTTATTTAAAGCGCCCTTCTTTAGCTACTACTTAGTAACTAAATCCTAGTCTTAATAGGGTTAGCTTATTCTCTAATCTATCTGTGGGTTACTGTTATATAACTATAGTCTTCTAAGAATAATATCATATTTATCTCCTATCTCTATAATATTGAAGATTAGTCGCTCATTCCAGCCATAGATCTACAAAAGGAGTTACGCAGTCTCTATTTCAATATATCCTCCGCCATACTAGACTTATTCTCCTTCAACAGTATTGAGGTTATAGCAATCTTCAGCTGCTTTCTTATTCCAGGTTATCTATTATTTATTTACTGTTCTAGGTGAAATAAAATTTCCTTAGGCTCCGCTATTAATTATTGCAGTAGTCTATCTTCTATTAAGTTATATCTAAATTTATATATACTTATATTATTAAGTCTTTAGCGCTATTATATTATATAGGAGCCTTATTGTTTTTGCCTATTATTATTCCTTATTAGTAGGCGAGTCTAGTTTTTTAACTGTTAACTCTGGAGTTATCTTCGCTATGCCTTAGCTTTTTCTTCTAAGTAGATTTAGCATTTATTATTTATATGTTAGTTCTATTCTATATAGGGGTCGTTAAGGTATCTTATGGAGTAGCGATAATATGGTTTAAATAGCGCTATATTATTATTAATCATTTAGACTAGGTCCCACATAGGGAGTTAGTTTTCCAGGTAGTATTACATAATAGGTCCATTATTATATCTTTAGGGATAGAAGTTATACTCATACTTATTAGCTCAGTATTTATTATAGTAGTCTATAAAGTACTAAGCCTAAAATACTTAATAGTATTAGTTATATATAGGGTTGAGATAAGTATAATCTCCTTTAACCTATATTATAAATAAGAGGTTTCTTCTTTTATGTCTAGATATATTATAAAAAGCAAGCTCCTAGTTATCCTAATAAGAGTTAATCTCCTTCTTATAGAGGTACCTTAAGTAGTTAATTAGTTCTAATCTAGTTTCTTTAGATAAGGTATCTTTAATTTTAAATAAGGTTTGTTTGATCTATTTTTCTATCTCTAGGTCTAGTTGTTATTTATTAGTTATTATGGCAGAAGGTCTACTCTAATCGGCTCTTCTAGCGTAATAGAGCTTATCTTATTATTCCTAAGAGGGCTATATCTTATAGTTCTATATAGGTTCTCTTGCTACTTAGTCCCTAGTTTTGTTATTAATCTGTTGGATTTGCTTAGGGTTACTTCTAGCGTCTTATTGCCTCTTAATATAGGTTTATAGTGCTCTAATCTATCGTTGCTATATAACTTCTTTAGGTTATATTCTTGCTTGTAGCTTATATACTTGAAGTCCTTATTATAGTCTAGTGATATAGACTTCGTTATTGATCTCAATATCCACGCCTGAGGGCATATATAGTATTTTATTAAGCTATTTATTAGCTTTCCTTTTAGCCTTTGTATAGATTTAATATCCTACTACTAGGGTATATAGGCGCTAGGGGGACACTAGTGGTATTATATCCTAACCTATAAGGGTTTTTTAGGTACTATCCTATATATTCCTTATAGTCTAAGTGGGTTCTATACTTATTATTATAGCAGGTAGTCTAATAAAGTTGTTTATGAGGTGTGGTTTTAATAGCGAGACTTACTTATTATTATTTCTTAGGTATTAGTTAGAAGCGTTCCTTCTTAGGGGATTAGTATTTATAGGCTAGATGTCCTATCTTATTATAGTTATAGTATTACTTATCTTTCTTCTAATTATTATTTTGCTTATTATCTTTATAAGCTGCGCTGAGGTCTATAGGTCTACTATAGTATCTATAGGTAGTAGTATACTAAGGTGCTCTGGGGTTGGGCCTGTGGTTAGAGGTTCGTTTAGCGCAGTAGTTATTACTAGGTTAGTACTAGTTACCCTTTCTTCTATTATTGCTTTATCCTACTTTATTATTCTAAGTAGACTATCCTTTGCGTTTAAGACGTTATTTATAGAGGCAGTTATTAATTTTAACTGTAGTATCCACATATTAGTAGAGTTCTTCGGGATAATTAAGTTATATAAGCTCATCCTTAACTTCTTCTTTTAAGCCTTAGTAGAACTTAGCTATTAGGGCTTCTTCTCCCCAATCTAGCTTAAATAAAATCTATTAGAACTTAGCAGTATATTTACTAGCTAATCCCTTCTATATGAGATTAGTGAGTTTATACTTAGCAATTCGTTCTTTATCTAGGCTTCTAAAGGCTTCCTAAAGTTTCTTCTTAAACTCACTATACTTCCTTAATACTTTTTAAGTTTCTTTATCTTACTAGTTCTATAGGTTGCCTAGCTAGTCTCTTATTAAGGGTTTAAATTAGGTGAGGGTATCTCCCCTAAGAAAGGAGGTAGCTTAGTAAACTTTTGTGGTTTCATCTTAAAATAAGGTAGTATAGTAATAAAAGTAGGCTTAGATATAGGTAAGGAATCCTTAAAGAGTTCCTGGTTCTCTTAAGTATAGAGCAAGCTCTAGGTACTTAGCCTTAGGTCTATGCTAGGTAGCTAGCTGCGCGTTTTCCTATTATAGCTAGAGGATTATATTATATATCTATTAGAGGCTTATTGTTTCCTGGGTGTCTGCAGGAGCTATCTGGGCCTGTTGGTTGTTCGCGGGTCTCGGGGCTGCGGGTCGTGCATTCCTAGCGTTGTTGGTTTGTTGCGCGTTGTTGTTAGGAGTTAATATAATTCCTATCTTATACTATTTAGTAGCGTTAAAGGTTAACTTACTAAATAGGAGCAATTAAAGTATTATAGTTAGCTATCTAATAGTAGGGTTCTACTAACAGAAGCTAAGGGATAACGCTAGGTTAATAGTAGGGTCTTATTATATTATATTACTAAATAAATCTAGGGGTTTAAGGGTATAGTAATTAGTTATAATCCTCACAAGGGGGTTGTAGTATAAGATAAAGCTAAGAGTACCTATTAGAGTAATTACAAAGTTAATTACTAAAGAGCTATAGAAGTCTGTTCTTAGGAGTCCTAAGTCTATACTATATATAAGTCCTAAATAGTCCTTTTACTCTTATTACTAATTACTAGTTAGTTATTAGTAATTGCTTAGTAATTACAAGTGAGCGCTTAGTTCTTCTCACTAAGCGCTTAGTGCCCTATACTATATGCTTAGTCTTATCTTATTGTCACGTAGCTTATACTATAGTTCTTCTATTCCGTGGGAGTCCCTAGTATTCCCGTGATCCTGTAATATAAATGTCCTGCCCTAACCGTCCGTCGTCCAGCCGGTTGGTTAGTTGTTATCCTTGTATAACGGGTTGTAATAGCTGGGAGGCTGATGCCCCACATTATACCACACCGCCCGGGCTATTCTGCCGAGCCACCTGCGCCTGCGCTAATACGCCCAATATCCCAATAAAATAGTATTATACTACCTCTTATTATATAGACTTAGGTCTAGCCCTTTTTATATATTTAAAGCTTACTATTATAATAATGAGAGATAGGTTAAGCGCTACTCCCCACTAGTTACTAAGATAGTTAATAACCTAATAGCTAATAGCTAAGGCGAGCTATTATATACTAACTTAGTAATAGTATTGAACTACCTCTATTAGTAAATATAGGAGCTATAGAGGGGTAATTAGTAATTAGCTACGCCCCCCCAGATAACTACTACTAGTGGACTACTAGTAATACCTAGTGTAGTAACCTAGAAGCTATTACTTTTACCCCTAAGGTTCTCAGGTTAGCAGAGAGAATATACCTTATGGGCGTAATAGATAAGATATATTCTCTCGATTAACTAGGTCTTTTACCCTATAGATATAGAGGCGTAGTATATTATTGATTCATACTTCGATACTAACCTCTAACTAGTAGTCTCTACTTTCTATAGAGTAAGTAGTAAGAGAGGAAAATATAACCCTAAGAATTTTATAGCTTATTTTAACTTAACCTAGAAGAATTATAACCTATAGCCTCAAGCGGTAGCTTAACTATAGACCGTCTAGCAGAGAGAGATAGAGTTCCTCTTAGCTTTCTTACTAAGATTTAAATAGACCCTAGCTAATGCGGGGGGTAGTAACTAGCCTAGCTAGGTCTAGATATCCCTCCTAGAGGCTACTCTTACTCCTAGGCTAAAGACTAGTTAATTACTATTAACCTACTCTCTAATTATAGTAGGTAGCTCTTAAAAATTTAGAATATTACCTAGAAAGTTAAATACTAGAAAGCCCTAAGCTATCTCTAAGCGCCCTACTAGAAGCTATTAGCTAAGGATACTAATAGAGATATCTGTATAACTAGAGTAGTATATATCTTGAGGGTAAAGGAGAAATATTGCCCCTAATAGAACTTAGAGTTATCCTCTAATAGCTACCTAGTATATCCCTAGTAGCAAAGGGATAAAGATACCTGCCCTAAAGATACCCGCACCTACTACGCCTATAGGGTTAAGGGCTATATTGCGTGGCGCTGCTTTATAAAGGATAACTAGCTACTAAAAGTTACTAAATTTAGGACCCTAAAGGTTAATTCTACTAACTAAGAGGAAGAGGAGGACTACTAGGTAGAGATATACTCTTCTGAGAATAATGAACAGTCGGGAAAAAACTAACTCTAGAGCAAAATAGGCCCTAGAGCCTACTAAGGAGGAGATATCAGGTTAGAAATAATATAATATAGAGCAGCTAGTAAATAGCAAACCTACTATTATATAAGTTAGAGTTAATAAAGGATATCTAGCTTACGCTCTAGTTAATACTAGTAGTAATACTTATATAATGATTAGCTGGTCCCTAGCTTAATACCTCTACCTTAGAAGAAGCAGTAACCTATAAGGGGGTATACTCTTAGTAATCCCTTACTAGGTAACGCCCTAGGTATAGTAGGCTTTAGTTTAGAGATAAGTAGCTATATCTAATATATATTTATATATATAGTAGAAGGCCTCGATCTAGAGATCCTATTAGGACGGCTATGAATAGAGTGGAATAAGGTTATATATCATGCTATAGCCTACTAGGTGCGCTATAGCTGGGGCTGCGTTAGGCTATATCTAAAGGAGAAAAAAGAATTAACCCTTATAATAGAGATAAGGGCTATGAGATTCCTAGATACTACGCTATTCTCTATAATCTATTAATATTCAGTAAGGAGGTAGATTAAGCACTAGGGAGGCGCTATAGAGGCATAAGTTTGAGTAGTTAGCCTAATAGATATTAAGAAGGCCCTTAACCTAAGGCTAAAGGAGAATTAATAATATAGGGTACTAGCTTAGATCCTAGAGGAGTTCCCTAGCTTATTTAATTTAGATAAGGCTTACTTACTTCCTCCTAGCTAGCTTGGGGTAAATTACTAGATTAATTTTATTTCTACTCTAGATAGGAGGGAACTACTACTCCCCTAGGGACCCCTTTATAGTATATTGCGGGAGGAACTACTACTACTTAAGAATACCCTATAGGACCTCCTAGAT
>JAXCEF010000619.1:0-26152 GCA_037178605.1 Colletotrichum euphorbiae | reverse complement strand
ATAATAAGCCTTTTATAAAGCTAAGGAGCCAATATTTCCAAAGTCTTTATATAATAACTACGCCTCATACCTACTATATATATAGACCCTCCACTATAGATATCAGGTTCATATCTTATTAACTAGGTTAAGACGTTCTTATAGACTAGGATTTCAGTACTAACAAAAGGACTACTAATAGCGAGAAAGATTAATTAGGTTAACTAATTATTAGCTGCTTTTACTAATAAAAAGCTGACTCCTAGATACTACATATTAATTAAAGCAGATAGGCTTAACTAAGATATAGCTTATAAACTGAAAGATAGTATCCTTAAAGAAAAGGGCCTAGAAATATAATTAAAATAGGAAAAGAAGTATAATCATTACTTTAAAAATCAAAATCCCCCTACAACTAACGATATAGATTTTAACTCTCCTAGCCCCAGCGTAGGAGATTTGCAGATCTAATAACCAGATAACGCTGCAGAAACTAAAGAAATGAGGCTATTAATAGAGTTTAATACTATTTAGAACGCTGAGATAAGAGATATAATTAAGCAGTTTTTAAAGATAAATAAGTAATAGTAACTAATCAACTTAATATAACATATTAGTATGCCTAGGTCTATAAAACCAGCAATATCACCTTACCTTATACCCTTCCCTTATAATTAGGTTTACTATAACTACTATAATAATATAGCTAACTTTAAGTATACTAGACCTAGACCTAACTCTATCCTAAATAAAGATAACCCTATTCCTATAGTACCCTAGTATATTAGAGGTAATAAAGAGTCTACAAATTATCTAGTAGTATAATATAGAAAAGGAATATAAATTACTATAGTAGATTATACTAACTATTTATCCAATATCTATAATATTTAAGGAACCTTAATCTTAGAATAAAACATAGACAGTTGCGATCTTATAGGGTTACTGCATATAGTAATTAGAGGCTTCCCTTATAAGCATTATATCCCTCCTCACAGCATACCCTAGGTACTAAGTGAAACCCCCAATAAGACGTTAGTAGAAGCTATAGACCTAGACCTAAAAAATAAGATCTATAATATAACTATAGTTAATTTATTCCTGAATTATAGCAACACGCATTAGGCATTAATTATAGTGGACTAAGTATAGGGTCGCAGCTACTACTAGGATTTAGCATAGGACTTATAAAGCAACTAGAGGTTTATAGATACTATAAATAACCTTAAAGAGTAATATAAAGCATTAGGAGCCCCTAATTAGTTACTATAAATCTTATTAACTAGCTAGTATATTATTAACTCTATATAATAATAAGATAAGTTTATATATAAACTTTAGTGCGTTAAGTGAGCTTAGGCGTTTATTTGGGAAGGTTTCCTATCGCCTTAGTATAGCTAAATAGTCTAGAGGGATTCTACTGCTTTCCTAGAGTCTAATATCTTATTAGTTAATTAGTATATCTCTACTATTACTTTGGAGTTTTATGATATACCTATTAAAAGTAGGTTAGCACTAAGAGATATTAATATCTCCTAGGAAGACTTTGAAAAATCACTATTCTTCCCCCAGCTTCACGTTATATCTAGCCCTATAGATAGTTAGCCTCCTATTAGTAGTAATAATAATATTATTCTCTCTCTAACTTAGGGCCCCCCTTCTAGTTATTATAGTCCGCTCCCATCTACGCCTATACTAGGGCCTATATCTATATTACTATAGTTACTAAATTTGCTATTATCTGAAATATCTAATAGAGAGCTTAATTATCTTAGATACTAAATTAAAGATTAATATTTATAGAGCCCCAACCCTATCCTAAGACCTATAAAGCCTTCTAGAACCTTATTAGTAGACCTACTAAGTTATTCTAATTAATCTGAAGCCTTAGATAAGCACGATTGCAATTATGAGGACTATATATAACAATAAGTAGATTAGTAGGATTAGATTAAATAGAATACGCCTAAGGGGGCATATTACTATAACTTCTTACACGCGCCTTAATAGAGAGGATAGTTTCAGTTATATTAGGGGTTAGAATAGGATAAGGCATATAAGGAGGAGCTAGAGAAGGAGAGGTAGTTATTGAGGTATAAACTGAGGCAGAAGGCGAAAGCTAATAATAGCCCCATTTTGTAGTAAGACCGCCTACTATAAAGGAGATAATAAAATAAGTCTGCTAATAGGGCTCTATATAGTAGTATTTCTTTTGTTTCTTTTGTTTTTAATTGGTTGTTGAGACTCCCAATAGGGGTCCTTTAGTAAGTCTCAAGGGGACGATTGGGATAGGACAAGATAGCTTAGCTATTTAGTTAGCAGGCCCGCTATCAAAATGGGGTCTAAAACGGAAGACTGCGATAGGAGGAGGGGTAGGAGGAACATCCTTCATAACAATCATTATTACCACTATTATCCATAGTCTTTTTCAGCCTCAAGGGGGCTTATACCTTAATAATCCTATATATGATTTCCACGATATCTCTTTCATTTCAAGCTTAATTCTTCCGATTCTTTCTGATTAGATCTGCGAATGGCGACGCGCATCTTTTGAGCCTATCTTTGTTATTCCTATCCGTTCGTGGGTAGTGTTGTGTTGTTTGCTATCTTTGCAGTCCCCACCGGGCTCCTGCTCTTCCCAGTAGTAGTAAACTAGCTTAATAAATTTATAGTACTTAAAGAGATAGAGACTATAGAGGTAGAGGCGTATACTTAATACTTCTTAATCTATTACTTCTACTTCTATAAGTTCCCAAGCAGTATTATTAGTAACTAGGGGACTAACAAGATAAGCTGCTTCTAGGCTAAGTTCTACCGCCTTGTAGAAATAACCTAGCTACTAAATATAGCATACTACCTATAGAATAATAGTAAAATAGAGAGATAGAACTAAGAAATCCAGGCTATCTTATAGATATATATAATATAGGCCTAGGATAACTAAGGAAAGTTATTCCCCACTACCTAACTAGCGCTTAGGAATAGAGTTAGTAGTATAACTAGACTCTCCCTATTTTTCCTAGAGCATAGATACCACACTAACCCCATACTAGTTATAGAAGAGGAACCTAATATACCTACTATAGAGCAAATAGTAGCCACCCTCCTAATAAGCAGGCTTAGGGATGCAGTAAGTTTTATCTAAGCTAGTATAGTAGTAGCTTAGTAATAGAGTGAGGAAAATATAAATAGGCGAAGGTTCCCTATAGAGAGGTACTAGATAGGCAATAAGGTTTAGTTATTAATAGCAAACTATAAGAGCCCCAGGCCTAATAAGAAACTCTCATAGCTATACTATAAGTATATAGTTATAAGTATATTAAGCTCCTATATAGTAGAACTAGATATCCCTAGGAATATCTACTTAAGGTTCTATATTAATCTCCTCTAGAGGGCACTAGAGAACCCCGTACCTACCTAATTAAGGGTAGATTCGCAGCCGCCACTAATTATCGCAAATAATAGCAAATTCAAATAGCATATAGAGGAGATCTATATAGTATAATAGAAGGCAGTAGGGAGAGAGTAGCAGCGTGAGGCATTAGTTAAGTGGGAGGGGTATATAGAGCCTACCTAAGAGCTAGCAGAAGCTATTATAGAAACTAAGTGGCGAGCAGGTTTAAAGGAAGGTATAGGCTAGTTATAGCTAATAACGGCGACCTAGCCTATACCTAGAGGGCCCCCAGCTGGGGGAGGGAATAATATTATAGGCTACACCTAGTTAGAACTATCTAGGCTTCTGCCCAAACTCACCGCTCTTGGGGCCTACCTAGTAGCTACCTATAAACCTAGCGTAACTACGCTAAAGCGGAAAACCCTTCCTTCTCCCTCTTCAGCTTCAAATAAACAGTATTACGCCACCTCTTATCGCACAGGCTTGGGTCCAGCCCTTTGCAATCTTATTACAAACGCACAAACAACTTAATAATAACAGTACTGCTAAAACCGGGAAAATATCCAAACCAGCCCGAAAATCATAAGCAACCGCTATCAAAATCTTACTACCTACCGCTAAGGAATCCAATATATTTCAAATACTTGCGAACGCATTAACTACCAATATAATACTAACGTTCTTCTCCCCGAGGCAATAACCATATATCGAATTTACTATATTATCCAACAGCTTTAATATTTAAGTCTTCTATATTAAAGAATTTATTATCCCAATATTAGCCCCTAACTAATACCCTCCTCACAACGCTATTAAGCTAATTTTATTTATCTCATATATATTAAGCAATACTAAGAAGAGATATTAGTTAATAGAGCTTGAGGTAGCTAGATATATATAGACTATAGCCAAAACGCAATATTGGATTCATTTAATATAAGTAGCTCCTATAGTATTTTCATAAACCACAAAGCTATTATAGACATCTCATCCCAGCAGGTCAATAACATCACTAATTTAACCGCACATATAACAGCCAATAAAAAGCTTATCTAAGCTATAGAGTATATCTCACAATTTAAGATCTATATTATTCACAAACCTAGTAAGAACTATCTAGTTCCTAACGCCCTCAGCAAGCTACCTACTAATAATATAACGCCAGCTAACACACTAGGAGTTTTGGAGGTTCTACCTAATAATTACTAGGAAAGAATATGTGGGTTAGCGCCCACGAATAGCTAGGAAAGCTGTAATTATATAAGCCTATATGCGTATATATACGCGCGCATCCAGCACTTAGAATATCCAGCACATCATCATCATCAATACCATTATTATCTATTATACCTTAATAATCTCATATACGATTTACGCGATATCTCTTCCGTTTCATGCCCAATTCTTCCCATTCCTTCTAATTAGATCTGCGAATCGCTACGCGCATCTTTTGAGCCTACTTTTGTTATTCCTATCCTTTTGTGGGTAGTGTTGTGTTGTTTGCTATCTTTGCAGTCCCCACCGGGCTCCTGCTCTTCCCATTACCTAACTAACCTCACTTTCGCCACAGCATCTAATAATACCTAATATCTATCTATTTATAACCTACTAAATAATAATCTTTTAGCTAACTAGGTATAATTACTGTTAATTCAAAGTTTTAATTAACCTCCCTAGGAACTAATTGAGGTAGCAGAAATCCCACTTAAGTTATAACTAGCTAATAGCTAATAAGCAGCAGCAGTAATTAAAATTGCACCTAAGTTCAGAGCTAAACTACAGAACAGCTATAAAACTAACCCAGTATAGCATAAGGTTCTTAATATAATCCAACAGAACGCTATATTAGAACCTAATAACTAAACCAACTTATTATTCCAAATCAGGCGTAAACTACTATAGAAAACCAAGTCTAATTATATCCCCAAACTATATATTCCAAGATCCTACTTCGGCAATATCTTTAAATATAGTCCATAGCAATAATTACCTCAGCTATAATAAACTATTTAAGTTTATCTCTCAATACTATATACGTAATAGCTTAAAATAATTACAAAACTACCTTCATAACTATCGTCAACATTAGGTATTCCAGATCTAATAACATAAAGCCTACAGGAACCTATAACTAATTCTACTGCCTCCATGCCTATACTACATAATATCTATCAACTTCATACTAGTACTACCCCCATCTAACAAAGAATTTAACGCAGCTTTAATCTCTATATATAAATTATCTAAAGAGATATTTATAATCCCGAGCAAAATAACTGACATAGCAGAGATTTAGAGAGCCTAACTAGCATACTATCTAATATTATCTAGTTAGGGCTTTTCTAAGATTATTCTATTAGACTACAACCCGAAGTTCTTATCTATAATATAGAAATCAATACAGTATGAAGTTAGCATAATATTATTATATATAATAGCTTACTACCCTCAGACTAATAGGCAAACTAAATGCATAATCCAGGCTGTTAAATCCTCTATCTAACACTACTTCCACTCTCTTAAGAGTCCAAAAATATAGCTAATATACTTACTATATTTAGAGTTTAAGTTTAATCATATCTAATCAGTATCAACGCAATTATTACTAAATAAAGCTATTAAGGGATTCTCACCTAATAATATCCTATTACTAATGTCCTCATAGCTAATATCTATCCGATAGCCCTTAATATATATATTAGCGCATAATACTATTGCTATTATAGTAATTATAATAAAACAGTACTATAGTTAACAACATATAATAAAGTTTTTTAAAATTAATAATAAGGTCTACTTAAGACTCTATAAGGGATATAATATTCCCCAGGCTGCTATTATAGAACCTAAGTATAGATAATACTACGCAGGCCTATTCATAATCACAAAATATGTTAGTTAATCTGCCTACTATCTCAGTTTACTACCTCATTTTAAGATCTACAATATGATTTCTATTAATCACTTAGAACCTGCTACCTATCTTAATTCATATAGATAATAACTTCCGCTAATCCCGCCTATCTCCACTAAGGACCAGTCACTAATACCCAACTGCATCCTATAAGAACGCAATAAAGTCAGGCAAGTAGTATCTCATCGCATATTAACATCTAGGCCCCAACTACAACCCGTAGGTACCATAATCTAGATTAGTAAAGCATAAGGATTATAATAACCTACTATAGTAGTAGAGCAGCATTAAATAGACCTAATAATAAAAGAATATAAATACTAGTAATAGTAAGGGCACCGCATTTTTAGAGGGGAGCAGACTATTATACTAGCTACTACGTAGCAATATATTATATAAGCAGATACAATGCAGGAGGTATAGATATATCCACCCATTAGGCATCCATAGTTAGCAATACAAGCATGACACACACACCCAGAGTACCCCCTCACACTAACTCATGTACTAAACTTAAATAAAACTTTAAACTAGAAGACTTGGAATAAGCTATAGGATACTATAAACCTTAATAAGTAACTTAAGGCTAAAACTCTAAAGTACTTAAGGATAGTTGCGAAACTGCAGATATCTCTAATTAAACTGAATATAAGGCGCTAAAATGCCTCAGCAAAGCCCTCTATACCTTATTGACACCCTTCTCATAATGAATTGCTCTGAGCGTCAAAAGAACCGCCAGTTTAATGGCAGCCCTCCGAATAACGCTACCCCACTCGAAAAGAAGAGATGGTTCTGTCTCCCTGATAATCCAGCACCCTGTTTCGCCCCATCCCCCCTCCCTTAGTCTCTAATCCGCTTCTTCAGCGCCTCGAAAAACTCGGCATGCCGCTTGTCGTACAGCCGTTCAATTTCAGCTATATTCTCGGATGTTGGCTGTATCATGCCTTCGAACTTGTACTTGATCTCGTTGATCATTCTAAGATGTTCCTTTCTAAGGCCTCTCTGTTGTTGTACGACTTTTGAATTTTGTCGTTCAACGTATTCTCTGAGGCGTAGTGCCACACGCGTTGAACGGTTTACACCTCACCTTACCCCTCCGCAAAATCCCATTTTAACCCCCTCCACCTTTAGCCGCTATCGTACCTTAGCGATGTACTTTGTATGCCGCCAACAAATCTTAATTCTGATGCTATTTACGTCATACGCTGGATCGTATTTGATTGAGGATGTGTGGTTAGGTTAACCTCCGAATGACTTTCATCCGAAAAAAAAAAGAACGAGGAGGTAAGAATACCTCCGCCGAATACCAAAAGAAAGTTTAACGAGAGTCAATGACTGGAATGACTGCGTGACAAAATCGCGTAAGATCTTGGGCTCGAAGGGAGTCAGAGGAAGACGTGCGACGCTCCGAATGTTGGAGCCGGGTTGTTGGGACTGTTAAGAAATTAAGTAGTCGGCGTGCCGCCGCTCATGAACCCGGAACTATGGGTCAAGGAGAGTGTACGGTGCCGAACGTTGGGTTTTGTATTGAGTGGGATAATGATGTTGTAGAGTCTAAAAGCAGCGAGTGGCCTTTGCCCCAATATATGGGCGCTGAAAACGGGTACGTACCCGCGCCTGCCCACACCGGAACCGAAACCCCCCGGGGCCAGCTGCGGGACAGCCGTGGGACACTACCGTACCGCCACGCCACCCACGCCGGCTGGTCGCAATCTGTGCTACTAAAGCAATTCAACCATATTCCCGAAATTAGACCCCCCTGCGATTGGCTTAGATACGACGTGTATGCAAGCATTCATTCACGGCCGTTGGCCGATGTCATCCGTTGCACTCTTTCTATTTTCCTCTTTGAGCATGAGCCAAAACCGTCCGGACACTGGTTTTCAGGTGGGGCCCGAATAGCCGGATACCGAAAGTTCCGACCCAACACCCCAATTACCCCAGCCGCCTATGAATTACCGTCCAAAGTGCGTCATGGAATGCGGTGTGCGGACTGAAGTCTAAACCAAATCGACCTTGTGGATGATTCGCTGGACATGTTTGCGTTACTTTTTCGGCACGATGGCATGGTAAGATGTCCGAGCACGACATCAGAGCTCCTCAAGAAGATAAAAGCCACCAGTGCACAATGAGACTCCTCGTTCTTGCAAATATCGCACTCAGTTCCCTCGAAACATCGTAACATCTCACTATCTCGACAACATTGATTATGTCGCACGCTGCTGCTGTCATTCCTGCCGCCAAGGCTCCGTTGGTTGTGCAAGACGTCGAGACTCCACAGCCTGGAACCCATGAGCTCTTGGTCAACAACGAGTTCATTGCTCTCATGCCCGTTGATGCAAAAATTGCAAAACTTGGAATCTTTCCCATTCCGTACCCGGCTATTCTAGGCACATCTTACGGTGGTACAGTTACGGCTGTTGGTCCCCAGGTTACCGAATTCAAAGTCGGCGACAGGGTAGCATCGGCAAAGACTGCAGGCCCCGAAGGAAACAAGTACGGCGCATTTCAAAGAAAGGTCATTGCAAGGGAAGCGACCACAACCAAACTGCCGAGTTCGGTCAACTTCGCTGGACCCGTTGGAACGATCGGTAATCTGAGCACCGTTGTAGGCCTCTACAACGCGCACCTCGGTCTACAGAAACCGGACCCCAACACTCGGTCGCCTTCGAATGGAAAGAGAATTTTGGTCTATGGAGGGACTTCAAGCTTCGGCGGTCTTTCAGTGCAGTATCTTGTCCAGGCTGGGTATGATGTCGTGACTACGACTTCACCGAAACACGCGGCTTTTGTGGCCAAGCTTGGAGCGGCCAAAGTCATCGATCACACCCAGAGTTTTGATGCTGTTCTCAAGGGATTGACAGCAGAGGGACCTTATGATGTGGTTGTCGATTCTATTTCACTCCCAGACACAATAAGGATCACCGGCGGTGTACTAGGTGCGCAGGGAGGGGGAAAGATCCATGCTCTGCTGCCTCCTTTCGGAGGAGACGATCTTCCCAAAGGAGTCACGCATGAGTTCGGTTCCTGGAGTGCAGCACTGGCTGAGGAGAAGAACGCAGAACTTCTTCGTTGGGCTTTCGGAACGTATTTCTCACAAGCGATTGCGGGAGGGAAGCTTTTTCATCTTCCTGTTCAGAAGGTGAAGGGTGGTCTGGCGGGATTGAATGAAGCGCTTGATATTCTACATCATGGAGTGAGCGGCTTGAAAGTAGTTGTGGATCCTCAAGAGTAGGAAATCCACGACTACTCAATCTCAACTTGGTCTCGAATGTTAGGTCTTTAGTTCGCTCCAACTGGGATGATAAGAAATTGAAGTAACTTTTGGACCAGGACTAATGTGAATTTTCCACGTGCTCCGCGATCGTGATAGTGCCCCCCCCCCCTCCATCTGTCACCATGTCATCTCAGCGGGACTGAACGTTGCAGCTCAATCACCCAACAAGGCCGTCGTCACTTGAAATCCGAAACGCATGCCCATTCACGTGACGGCCTTTTCGGCTCAGGTCTGGTATCGAATGGCAGACGCAGATACCTTGGACACGAGGGGCTGAACCAGCGGAAGATCCCTATGTCTATTAGATTTGGCGGTTATAATCAAAGCGTAGTGAAACCAACACGCATTGGCACGAGTGAATGCGCGCCATAGCAAAGACTCCCAGCTGACTAAATGAGGAGGGTACAATTAAAGACGAAAGTGCCACAAACTCCGCACTGTCCGTGAAGTTCCTCGCATCTTTAACAGGCGCGCAGTTTGCACTGGTCTTTACGACTATGCCTCGAATATCTCTCAGCAGGACAGACTCCAATGCTTATCAGCAGATCTAGCCTGAACTGGGGCGCAATAAAGCAGGTGGGAATTAAAACCAACTGTTGAATTGTATGGTATAATCAAAAATAATAGTATATTATCTATATAATTCCCTGAAATCTCGGAATATTGTTTCCTGTGGAATTCCCGCCTAAATATACTTATTATCTTAATATACTATCATAACTTAGGTAGGTAGTTATACTTAAGTTATAGCTCTACTAGATAATCTTAGTGTGGAGTGCTCTCAAGAAGTTATTATTATTCTCTCTACTAGGTACCTATAGCCTCCCCCAGAAGGTTAGCCTCCTGAGGTTATTAATACTATATTTACTAAGCTAAACCTTTGCTCTAATATCTAATAGGAAGCTATATAGCTATTAAATAACTATTTTATAAGCTGCTCTATAGGTAGCATTATTCTTTACTATCTCTCGCTATAGTGCCTATAGCTCTAGGTCCCTAGTAAAAACTACTGTATCTAGGATATCTAGGTAGCTTACTAGTACCTAGTTCCTACTTACTAGGGGGCTAACTATAGGGTCTCCTTAGGATTGTATATAGTTAGGTATTAGCTATAGGACTCTTCCCTACTTCTACTTATTATCTTATCCCTAGGGTATGTCCTGCTCCTACTAAGAGAGAGTATTAGGGGCTACTACCTCCCTACTAGAGTAGTACTTAATATAGAAGTTATATTAAAATAACTCCTCTACCTACCTAGTCTAAAATTCTATAAGGTGGAATTCTTTTTATAAAGTATTTAAGCTCCTAATAGTTTATTAATATCTTAAAGGTACGGATGCTATATAGCTCTACTCTCTATATATAGAAATAAGACAGTACTACTAGCAGCTCCTTATTATAAATAGAGTAGTTATATATACTAGTAATAGCTTCCTTAAGTGAAATACTATAAGCGCTAGATACTCTCTAGGTTAGCTTAGGAGAGTACTTCTCTATAGGCGAACCTAGAGCAGTTAGTCTTAATTACTATCTTATTCTCTGGGTTAAACTAGTAGAGGATTAGTTAGGTACTAAATAGCCTCTTAAGCTCCTCAAATACCTTATCTTAATTCCTCCTCTAGTAGAATACTATATCTTTCTTAATACGCTATATTAATAGCTTAATAATCTCCCTATAACTAAATATAAATATACTATAGTAGTTAGTAAACTCTAGGAAGCTCTAGACCCACTGAGGTAAAGTAGGAGGTAGCTACTTAATAATTACCTAGAGTTTCTAAGGATTATAAGAGAGGCCCTTTCCTATTATTATAATAAACCCTATATACTTAACCTTTTTAACTAAGAACTCGCACTTTGTAGGATTAAGGTTAAGTCTAGCTCCTACTAGCCTCTAGAGAACCTCCTAGACCTTCTTCTTATAGTTCTTCTTTATCCTATCTAAGTAAATTAGTATATTATTTATATAGGCTATAATAGAGTTATTTAAGAAGTCTTATATTATGCTATTAATATATTATCAAAAGCTAGTGGGGGCGCTAATTAGGCTGAAGGGGTATACCACTTACTTAAATAAGCTATACTAAATATAAAATATTATTCTCTCCTATTGCCCCTCTATAATCTATAGCTTATAGAAAGTAGCTACTATATCTAACTTTATTTACTATTTAGCTATGCTAATATAGCATAATATCTTAGAGACTAATAGTATGGGGTACTAGTCCTTCTTAGTAATAGTATTTACAGCCTTATAGCTAATATAAAAGTAAATACTTCTACCTAGCCTTTTTATAAAGAGTATTAGGGCACTAGCTAGTAAGCTATTAGCTTAAATAAACCCCTTATCTAGGAGGTTCTATAAGGTATTCTTAAGTAGTAGTAGCTTCTCCCGCGATATATTATAAGGGGGTCTCTAGGGGAGTAGTAGTTCCCTCCTATTTAGGGTTAGGATAAGATTAATCTAGTAGTTTGCCCTAAGCTAACTAGGGGGAAGTAAGTAGGCCTATTTAGGTTAAATGAGCTGGGGAACTCCTTTAGGATCTAGGCTGGTACTCTATATTATTAATTCTCCTTTAGCTTTGGGTTGAGAGCCTTCTTAATATATACTAGGCTAACTACTCAAACTTATGCTTGTATAGCGCCTCTCTAGTACTTACTCCGCCTCCTCGCTAGGCGTTAATAAATTATAGAGAATAGTGCGGCATCTAGGAATCTTATAGCCCTTATCTCTATTATAAGGAGTAATCCTTCCTATTTCTCTAGGTATAGCCTAATATAGCCTTAGCTATAGTATACCTAGTAGGCTATAGTATTATATACAACCTTATTCTACTCTATTTATAGCTATTCTAATAGGATCTCTAGGTTGAGGCCTTCTACTATATATATAAATATGCGCTAGATATAGCTACTTTTCTCTAACTTAAAGGCTATTATACCTAAGGTATTATTTAGTAAGGGACTATTAAGAGTAAATCCCCTTATAGATTACTACTTCTTCTTAATATATAGAAAGTAGAGGCATTAGGCTAGAGACTAGCTAATTATTATATAGGTATTACTACTAGTATTAACTAGGGTATAGACTAGGTATCCTTTATTAACTCTAATCTATATAATCGTAGGTTTGCTATTTAATAGCTGCTCTATTTTATATTATTTTAACCTAATGTCTCCTCTTTAGTAAGCTCTAGAGCCTGAATTTGCTCTGGAGTTAGTCTTTTTCTAACTCTTTATTATCCTCAGAGGAGTATATCTCTACTTAGTAGTTCTTCTCTTTCTCCTAGCTAGTAGAATTAACCTTTAGGGCCCTAACCTTTATAACTTTTAGTAACTATTTATCTCTTATAGAGTAGCGCTAGGCGATATAGCTCTTAACCCTATAGGTATAATAGATATAAGTATCCTCAGGGTAGGCATCCTTATTCTTTTACTACTAGGGATATACTAGGTAGCTATTAGAGGATAACTCTAAGTTCTATTAGAGGTAGTATTTCTCTTTTACCCTTAAGATATATACTACTCTAGTTATATAGATATCTCTATTAGTATTCTTAGCTACTAGCTTCTAGCAGAGCGCTTAGAGGTAGCTTAGGGCCTTCTAGTATTTAACCTTTTAGGCGATATTCTGAACTTTTGAGAGCTACCTACTATAATTAGAAAATAAGTTAATAGTAATTAACTAGTTCTTCAGCCTAAGAGTGAGACTAGCCTCTAGGAGAGATATCTAGACCTAATTAGGCTAGTTACTATCCCCCGCATCTGCTAGGGTCTGCTTGAATCTTAGTAAGAAGGCTAAGAGGGACTTTATTTCTCTCTACTAGAGGGTCTATAGTTAGGCTACTACTTGAGGCTATAGGTTCTAATTCTTCTAGGTTTAGTTAAGGTAGGCTATAAAATCCCTGGGGTTATATTTTCCTCCCTTACTACCTACTCTATAGAAAGTAGAGATTACTAGTTAGGGATTAGTATCTAGATATAAGTTAATTGTATATTATACCTCTATATCCATAAGATAGAAGATCTAGTTAATTATAAGAATATATCTTATTTATTATACGTATGAGGTATATTCTCTTTATTAGCCTAAGAACTTTAGGAGTAAGAGTAATAGCTTTTAGATAACTATACTAGGTATTACTAGTAGTCGACTAGTAGTTATTATTTAGAGGAGTATAGCTAATTACTAGTTACTCCTCTATAGCTTCTATACTTCTTACTAGAGGTAGTTTAATACTATTACTAACTTGGTATATAGTAGCTCGCCTTAGCTATTAACTATTAGGTTATTAACTATCTTAGCAACTAGTAGGGAGTAGCGCTTAACCTATCTCTCGTTATTATAGTAGTAAGCTTTAAATTTACAAAGGGCTGGACTTAAGTCTATGCGATAAGAGGTGGCGTAATACTATTTATTTAAAGCTAAAGAGGAAACGAAAGAGTTTTCCGCTTCAGCAAGGTTACGCTGGGTTTGTGGGTTGCTACTGAGTGGGCCCTAAGAGCGGTGAATCTTAGCAGAAGCCCAGATAGTTCCAACTAGGCGTAGCCCATACCTTAAAGTTTGATAGAAACTACTAACTTAATATAGGAGCGCTAAATTGATTTAAATTTATAATTAAGAATAACTATAACTTTAATTATGCTGTGATTATTAATATTATTTACCTTAAAGAATAACTAGTACTCTATATTATTAATGCTATAACTGCTTTTAATGCGGCGGAGTTCCTAAAGAGCTTATCGATAACTGTAATACTTCATGCCTTTAAATAATAATAGATCTATATTTATCTCAGCCTACTAGATATTATTATTACTAATACTAGTATTAACTTCGCTTTATTAGAGTAGTAAAGTAGCTTTGAGTTACTTTTAATAACTACTACTAAGGTCCTAGTTAAAGCCTATAACTCTATTAGTAATATTAAATAATATTACGCTATACTATAGAGGGTATATATAATTATGTATAAAAACCTACCTAATATAAACTATAAGATTATCTTTTAAATAATAATTAAGGCTATTAATAATACTACTAGGCTTAATAGCCTAGTACCTATACTGCTTATCTTTAGCGCCTACCCCCAAATTAGTAATAATTTGCCTCTATTCCCAAACCTCGAGTAATAGGCTTCAGCTCTATAAAAAGCAATAGAGGACCTCTAGAAGCACTAGGCCTCACGCTAAGTTATAGATACCCTCGCTATCCATAATAGCTTAAATACCTCACTAATTTAGCTCCTACTATTATTTCTTATTTAGGTCTACTATAGAAAGAAGAGCTAGTAAGAGCTATATAAACTTCTTAATATCAATAGTAAGACTTATACTCTTAAGCTGCCTTGTAGGGCCTAGATATTCTAATTAATAGTTGTATACCTATAGTACTACTCTAAATATAATAGAGAGAATAGCGCTATATTACTATCTCCTCAAGATCTAAATACTATAAAGGCAGTAATACTGAATAATAATAGTTCTGCTACGCTATTACTAGAGGGACGTATTGTCACTATATAAATAGTGCGCAGTCACTATTACATACTGTAATATATAGTTACTGCTATGTAGTATACTACTACTATTGTGTAGTGTCTGCTATCTATAAATAAGACCAGTAGCATAGGACATAATAATATAAGACTTTCACTCTTTTAATACTAAGACCTATCTTTTATTATTTTACTGCATATTATTCCTATTTATTATTATTCATTCAACGTCTTATTACTCCCTTAGTATTACTATAGGTGTACTAAGAAGATGCTAATATCTAGTATTATAACTACTAGACTTTCTTTTTTTAGATCCTCAACCTCATTAAGTCTCTCTACCCCACGCTCGCTTTATAGCGGGAGCCTAGAAGAGGCGTATAAGACGTCTGCATTAGAATAAGGGCTTAGGTTCAGGCTTAAGCTTAGAGAACTCTATTATAATAGACTAGTAGAAGTCTGCTGCTAGGTTGTCTTTCCCCTCGCTCTATTTTATAGAGGCGTAATAAAATAACGCCTGCTGTATTGCGGTTTTTACAAATTGCTATAAATATAACCTAGTAGTTTATAGCTTTAGCTAAGCTTTCTTATATAACATAGTAGTATTAGGCAGTCTTTATTAAGATATAAGCTAAATGCTTTATATCCCGCAGGCTTCCTATAATACTAGCTAGCTTAATAAGCTACTTAATATTAATAGTTAGAATATTAATACCTTTTTGCTGAGGGAGACTATTAGTAGCATAATAAGGGTCCTTCTTTACTATTGCAAATCTAGTACCTTTTATAGCTCTTTTAGTAACCTTAGCCCTAAAGAGATTTAAGTTTATAATACTAGACGGCTTACTTTTATAGCTGCTCTGCTACTAAGTACTCCCCCTTTGCTGAAGTAGCCTCCCTAAGAACCTAGAGCGCTAATAAAGGTAGAGACTTAAGTACTTCTTGGGGTATTATTAAAACCCCTAACTATAAGTTAGGTTACTGCCCTGTTAATGCGTCCCGCTGGCTCCTCGTATTCCCTACTAGATAGTATCTACACTAGTCCTACTAGGAAAATTACTATTATATTAGCCCCTCTAGATATTACTTATACTAGTTCTACTGAGATAGTTGCTGTTATACTAGCCCCTCTAGATAGTCCTCACACTAGCCCCACTAGGAATACTATTATTTTAATAGTCCCCCCAGGCCTAGGAGCAATAAGATAAAGTACTACCCTGCTGGGCTACCTATAGTAGGGTCCCCCTAGGTATAGCTTACTAGCACCTAGAGTTCCTTAATAACCCCACTATAGCCTATTATTTGAGTATATTTATGGAGGGAATAACGCCTTCTAGAACCTATATAGTCTCTTCTTAGATATTCTTGCTCTAGTAGTTATATAGGGTTGTGATACTTAGGTATAGTATTATAACCTATTATGCAAGAATAATAACTAACTAACTAGCTGGACGGCGGACGTTTGGGACAGGATATTTATATTGCAGGATCACGGGAATACTAGGGACTCCCATGGAATGGAAGAACTATAGTATAAGCTATGTAATAATGAGATAAGACTAAGTATATAGAATAGGTTATTGAGCGCTTAGTGAGAGTAATTAAGCGCTTACCTATAATTACTAAGTAATTACTAATACCTAATTAGTAATTAGTAATAAGGGTAAAAGGACTATTTGGGACTTATATATAGTATAGACTTAGGCCTCCCTAAGGATAGACTTCTATAGCTCTTTAGTAATTAACTTTGTAATTACCCTAATAGGTACTCTTAGCTTTATCTTATATTGCGACCCCCTTATGAGGACTATAACTAAGTACTATACTCCTTAAACCCTAAGATTTATTTAGTAATATAATATAGGAAGATTATACTATTAACCTAGTAGTATTCCTTATCTTCTATTAGTAGAACCCTACTTTTGGATAGCTAATTATAATTTATTAATTGCTCCTATTTAGTAAGTTAACCTTTAATGCTACTAAATAGTATAGAACTAAAATTATATCGACTCCTAATGCGCAGCATGCTAATAACGCTAGGAACGCATGACCTACAGCCCCAAGACCTACAAATAACTAACAGGCCTAGATAGCTCCTGTAAATACCTAGGAAATAATAAGCCTTTGATAGATATATAATATAATCCTCTAGCTTTAGTAGGAAAACGCGCAACTCGCTACTTAGCCTATACCTAGAGCTAAGTACCTAGAACCTGCTCTATACTTAGGAGAGCTAGGAACCCTTTACGGATTTCTTACTTATATCTAAGGTTATTTTTATTATTATATTACCTTATTTCTAGACGAAACTATAAAGGTTTACTAAGCTGCCTCTTTTCTTAGGGGAGATACTCTTACCTAGTTTAAACTATTAATAAGAGACTAGCTAGGCAGACCATATAATAAGTAAGATAAAGAAACTTAGAAAGTATTTAGAAAGTATAGTGAGTTTGAGAAGAAACTCTAGGAAGCCTTTAGAAGCCTAGATAAAGAATAAATTGCTAAATATAAACTCACTAATTTTATATAAAAGAGATTAGCTAATAAGTATACTGCTAAGTTCTAATAGATTTTATTTAAGCTAGATTAGGGAAAAGAAGGCCTAATAGCTAAATTGTATTAAGGCCTAAAGGAAGAAGTTAAGGATGAGCTCGCACGCCTTAATTGCCCTAAAGAACTCTACTAGTATATAGATACTATAGTTAAACTTAATAACCGCCTCTATAAATAACGCCTTAAATATAAAGGATGGTCTGCTTAGAATAATAAAGTAGAATAGAACGACTATAGAAGGAAAAGCAACTAGTACTAACCTAGTAATAACTACTGCGCGGAACGAACTTCTAACTATAGGTATAACTCCAGGGCTCCTTAGTATACTACTGCTTATAAATACTATAGTGGACATATAGACCTCAGCGCAGCTCATAAAGACAATATGTCGCGATGCGACACCACAGTACTAGCAGCCCTGAGTGGCTGTAGTGGCGTGCAGCGTGGCTACACGCTTATATAAGCCACTCTGCTGCCTATTTCACTACGCCTCGCGCGCAACTATCTCTAAATAAGATAGTTACCTTCTATAACTCGCCCTTACCCCTACCTACAGGCTTATAATAGTTATAAGCCTAGCTCCTCTAGTTATAAATACCCCTTTTACCTCTCTAAGCCTAGAGAAAGGTAAGCAACTTTCTCCTAAACCTTTTAACCTCTCTTAACCAATTTTCTATATCTCTATATCTTCATTTAATAACCTTTCTAAGCCTCCCGCTATTTTATAAACCCCATAATACTCTCGCTATATCTACCTTCTCTATAGAGGCAAAGCTCTAAAGCCTAGCTAACTAGCCTCGCTAGTATCTAAACCTATATACCTCCGCATAGTCTAAAGGTATCTAGAAGTTTATTAATCCTAATAGACCAGACTCTAATAAGCCCTTAGATGCTCTTAAGCCTACTCTAACTATTCAGGAGTTTATTACTAAGCGTGAGGCATACCTTTAAGCTTAGTACTAAGTAAACCTCACTAAGTATAAGGCATCTAGTAAGGCTTTTACTACTTCTACTACTAAAAGAGGCTCTTAAATAATTCTAACTATAGAGAATAATAATAATATTAAGCCCCCTCCCTCTTAGTAACTTTAAGAGAGCTCTTAAAAGGCCCCCCTTAGTACTACTCCAGGAGGTGGAGCGCTTATAAGGCTAAGTCTACTAAGCCCTATAATATAGGCTAATATCTAAGAGGAATAGAGCGATGCTCTTAAATTCTACTCTATTAATAGTATAATCCTCGCCTCATAGGTTATATTATACTAAGCCCTTTAGGGGGTTATTTTATAAATAGTTAACTCAACTTATCTTAAGAGCGTGGGGATTAAGCTAAATACCTTAGATAAGTCTTAGCTAAACCTTTAGAACCTCATTTACTATCTTAAGTAGTACCTAGGCTGCTCTAATAAGGGTATTAAGGAATAAGTATACTATAATTATAAGGAGATTCTAAAGTATGCTAAGTATATAATGAGGCTATCTAAGTAGTTTAAGGAGTAGTACTATCTCTATAGTCTTGCTAAGATATATTAAATCCCTAAGGTATAGGGGAGTTATAGTAAGCGCCTATTTCTTAAAGCTATCTACTACTATATTGCTCCTATATAGGCTTAATATTAGCTAAACCTTATTATATAAGTAGATAAGATTAGTATACTAAGTCTCACGCTTAAGTAGCTTAGTACTATCCTCTCTACTAAGATCTATAGCAAACTAGCTAATACCCCAAGCTATAGTAAGAGCTATAGTAAGGCTCTAGGCGTATATGCGACTCTTGCGGGCTGCTCTAATAATTAGGACCTATTAAGCCCGCTCTTATTACTGCCTCCTCCTTTTTTATAGGCTTACTAAATAAGATGCCTACTTGTCCTTATAGGCGCTACTACTACTAGTCTCTATACTATTACTTATATATCTAGTAAGCCTTTATAAATGCTCTAATAGAATAGGCTAAGAACTATAAGATAGTTAAGGATAAGGCTTAGCGTATATAGGAGATAGTAATATCTCCTTAGTAGGCCTATCTCTATACTAGTCTCTAGAAGGTGAGGTAGATTATAGAGGAGTCTTAAAGGACTGGATAGCTCCCCTCTAACTGAGGTGGGCATAGTAGTTAAGCTAAGCGCGGCGGATATAGCAGCTCTAACTCTAGAGGCTACTAGCTATCTAGTAATATCTCCTGCTATATTATTAATTATAGCTTATTACTAAATAAGGGTGAAATAGTGGAAACCTATTTAGCTATATTTACCTTCTTTAAAGGCCCCCATATCATCTCTTAGAGCATTGTTTTTAATAACTATAGTGCTCTTTATATTATTAATAATAAGGGGAAGCTAGTAGCTAGGTCCTTTATTTGCTCTTATAATAATAAGGTAATTGAGGTTAGTAGTATAAGTATGCCTACTCTTAATAGGGGCACCTAGTATATTCTAGATGCTATAAAGAATACTACTATAAGCTAGAAGAGCGCCCTAATATTAAATAATATTGCTATTATTAAGAATATATATACTAATATTATCTCTAAGGCGCTCCTCTATAAGGCTGGCATTTAGTATAGCAGCTATAACTACACTTTATAGTATAGGAAGCCCAATAAATCCACCTATATTAAGCAGCTTATTTAAAAGAGCAACTTAGTATTCTTCTAATATAACCCCATCTCTACCTACTCGCCTTATCCTAAGATCCCTATAAGCTCCACTAGTATTATAGCCCTATCTAATAATAAGAGGCCTACGCGGCTATTATATAACCGCGCGGCCAAAAGAACTAACGACGCTCATATTTAGCATCTTCGCTCTAGACACCTAGGTTAGGGCGCTCTCAAGCGCCTAGTCTATAACATCAGGGGGGTGTGAATTAAGGCCCCCTCATATATCTAATATAAATACTACGCTCAAGCACACGCTACTTAGGTTATCTCGCGCAGTCTATTAGAGAGCAAGGCCCCCCAGCCCTACTATAGGATAATATAGGATCTTTTTAACTACTAGAAGCTTACTAGACTATATACCTAGATGCTCCTAATTAAGGATAAGTATAGCAGAAGGCTCTTTAGAATCCCTTTAGTCTCTAAAGAGCATAATGAGGTGTTTAGAGCACTCTTCACATTTAAACGTTAGGTATAAAGATAAAGAGGCCTGAATATCTACAAAATTCGTTATAATATCGAGCGCGCTGTAATTGCTATCCTGGGCTTCACACGCTATAAACGATTGATAGTAGAATAAGGTATTAATATAGAACTCCTACTAGTAAATATGAAGGAGCCTATAGGAGGAGGCGAGCGCGCAGGTGGCGAGGTTATTCTAAAAGCCCTAGCTATATTAAAAGGAGCTTACCTACTAATCTACCTCATATTAGAGGCCTAGAGAGTATCTATTTTTATATATAATATTAGCCTGCACGCTATAAATAACTAGTAAAGCTCTATTTGAAAGGAACTTAAGTGGGTTTAATAATACTTCTAATAGTAGTAGCTAGACCTCACGCTTTTAATATACTAGGACCTTTGCCTATATTAGGGAGGGCTCTACGCTTATAGCTATAGAGCTTACCTGCTAGAGGGAGCATAAGAGAGAGGTATTAGGAGATACTATTATAAGGTTAACTCCAGGGCCTATCTTAGATACCTTATAGGATATATACCTGAAATATATAACCTCTATAGGATCTAGGTTCCTGCGCTCAACTAGGTTATTATTACGCGTAATATATGCTTTAATAAGATGAGATTCTACTCTCTAGATAATAAGGCAGACGCTCTGGATATTAGGAGTGCTTAGGAAATTGTTAATAAGGTTGAAATACCTATTAAATTAGCTAATGCGGTCCTTAAGACCTTGGGGGTGCTTAATGAAGCGACTAGTAACCTTATAATAAATAATATCCCTAGAGAGCTATTTAGGCTCTCTATGCTAGCTGCTTCCCTTCTAGAGGCGCCTCGCACTGCTGCTATAAAGCTATAAGGCTTACTAGCTAATATATAGAGAGGGTTGCTAATACCTAAATAATCTCCTAAACCTAATAGTAAGCTGGGAATAGGATTAGGTATTAGGATGATTATGTCTCCCCCCCCCGTGGCCACGGGTACGCTTGAAGCGGCCTAGCTACCTATTTTGAACGCTTGGGAACTAGCTACTTAAGCGCCTAGCAAGCATAGCTTAATAAATACTAGAAGAGCTTCCCCCTCAATAGCTGAAACAACACTTACCTATTGTCTATACTAATGATGAGACTATAGACCCCCTACCTAATAGAGCACTTAAGAGAGACGTCTAAGAGCCCTTATAACTATATGTCTAGAAGATAGCTTAAGCTTACTAGATGATAACTGCTAGTAAGCCTTTTTTATAACCTTTCTGCCTAATTAATAGGAAGCTATTACTAAAAGCACTCTTAGCTATAAGACTCTCTACTCTATAGTTTCTGCGCGCCTCTAGAATAACTTAGAGACGCGCCCCAGCGCTAAGTAGAAGACTGCATACTTTGTGGAGGACCTAATAAAGCCCCCAAATAACTACTTTGAGGTTAGTAAGCTTAAGGAGCTACTACGAGGTATATTCTAAGCTGCTATAAAGAAGGAGTTTATTAAACTTACTATAATAGGCACCTAGCGTATTATTACCTAGGCTGAGGCATATTTAACCCCTCTACTTTTAAAGTAGGTATATATTACGACCCGTTATACAAGGATAACGACCAACCAACCCACCTAGACGTCAGACGACTAGGGCAGGACATTTATACTACAGGATCACAGGAACATCAGGATGCCCACAGTACCGAAGAACTATAGTATAAGTCACGTAATAATAAGATAAGACTAAGCGTGCAGTATAGATCACTAAGCACTTAATAAGAGCAGCTAAGCGCTTACCCGCAGTTACTAAGCAATTACTAGTACCTAATTAGTAATTAGTAATAAGAATAAAAGAACTATTTAGGACTTATATATAGTATAGACTTGGGACTCCTAAGAATAGACTTCTATAGCTCTTTAGCAATCAACTTCGTAATTACCCTAATAGATACTCTTAGCTCCATCTTATACTGCAACCCCCTTGTGAGGACTATAACTAATCACTATCCTCCTAGAACCCCAAGATTCATTTAGCAAATATAGTATAGCAAGACTATACTATTAACCTAGCGTTATCCCTCAGCTTCTATTAGTAGAACCCTACTATTAGATAGCTAACTATAATACTTTGATTACTCCTATTTAGTAAGTTAACCTTTAATACTACTAAATAGTATAAGATAGGAATTATATTAACTCCTAATAATAACGCGCAGCAAGCTAATAGTGCTAGGAACATATAACCCACAGCCCTAAGACCTGCAAATAACTAATAGGCCTAGATAGCCCCTATAAATACCTAGGAAATAATAAGCTTTTAATAGATATATGATATAATTCTCCAGCTCCAATAGGAAAACGCGCAGCTAGTTACCTAATACGGACCTAAGGCCAAATACCTAGAACCTGCTCTATACTCAGGAGAGCCAGGAACCCTTCAAGGATTTCTCACCCGCACCTAAGCCTACCTTTATTACTATGCCGCCTTATTTTAAGATGAAACCATAAAGGTTCACTAAGCTATATCCTTCCTCAGGGGAGATACCCTCACCTAGTTTGAACTATTAATAAGGAACTAACTAGGTAGACTATATAACTAGCAAGATAAAGAAACTCAGAAAGTATTTGGGAAGTATAGTGAGTTTGAGAAGAAACTTTAGGAAGCCTTTAGAAGCCTGGATGAAGAATAAATTGCTGAATGCAAACTCACTAATCTCATATAGAAAGGATTAGCCAGTAAGTATGCTGCTAAGTTCTAGCAGATTTTATCTAAGTTAGACTAGGGAGAAGAAGCCCTAATAGCTAAATTCTACTAAGGCCTAAAGGAAGAAGTTAAGGATAAGCTTATATAACTCGACCGCCCTAAAGAACTCTACTAATATATAGATACTATAGTTAAAATTAATAACTACCTCTATAAACGACGCCTTAAACGCAAAGGATAGTCTACTTAGAATAATAAAGTAGAACGAAATAATAACAGAAGAAAGAGCAACCCATACTAACCTAGTAATAACCACCGCGCTAAACAAACCTCTAACCACAGGTATAACCCTAGGGCCCCCCAGTATACCACTACCTACAGATACTATAGTGGACCTATAGACCTCAGCGCAGCCTATAAAGACAGCAAGCGGAATAATAACTAGAAGAAAGATAAGCAATGCTATAACTGCAATAAGACGGGATATCTAGCCTATAAATATTGATCCCCTAAGAAAGAACGCTTTTAACCAGTACCTGAGAAATAATAAGTAAGCCTCGCTATTAAAACCACACCTCATAAATAACTTTATTAGACCACCTGCTATAATGATAAGTATGGAGCCCACTTAGACCACAAGGAACACGCAGGGTGGTACCTAAAGAACTCTCATCAGTCAGGATACAATACCACCAGTATCCCCCCAGCACCTACATATACCCTAGCAGTAGGATACTAAATCTACTTAAAGGCAGAGAGGAAAGCTAATAAGCAACTTAATAGAATATTGCATACACCCTCAGGCGTGGATATTGAAATTAATAATAAAGTCCGCATTACTAGGCTATAATAAGGACTTCAAGCATATAAGCTATGAGCAAGAATACAACCTAAAGAAGTTATATAGCAATAATAGATTAGGTTACTATAAGCCTATATTAAGAGATAACAGGATGCCAGGGATAACCCTAAGCAAATCTAGCAGATTAATAATAAAACAAAAGACCAAGCAGCAAGAGAACCTATATGGAACTATGAGATATAGCCCTCTTGAGAATAATGAGATGAGCTCTATTACGCTAGAAGAGCTAAACGGAATGAACTATCCGCTATAATAACTAATAAATAGCAGCTAAACCTAGAAGTAGAAAAATAGATTAAATAAACCTTATTTGAAATTGATAATACCTCATCCAAAGGAACTAGATCAGAGCTAGCCAACTACTTAAGGTACCTCCATAAGAAGGAGATTAACCCTCACTAGGATAACTAGGAAATTGTCTTTTATAGTGTATCTAGATGCGAAAGAAGAAACCTCTTATTTATAATATAGGTTGAAGGAGATTATGCCTATCTCAACCCCATATACGACCAACACTATCATGTGTTCTGGGCTTAGTGCCTCACGGACTACTGCAATAAATACCGAGCTAATAAGTATGAGTATAACTTCTATCCTCAAAGATATAATACCGGACCTATTATATAATACTACCTAGAGAATTAACTCCCTATATGGGACTTAGCCTAAATAATTAATAATAATATGGTATTATTTAAACTATATCGTCACTACCCTATGAGATATCTCAACGACCCCTATATAGAATAGGACTAATACATAAATAACAAATACCAAATCCACTTAGAAGAAAAAGCCAAGGCATGGCGGAGACAACTCCAGCGCTAACAGTCAAAAAACTAGACTCGCCTACTAATAAGGAACAATAACAGGCAAAAACAATAAGGTTCCTATGCAGCGCAATAGCGCAAAAAAACTCAATAATACAAGCATATATAAGTCCAAATACAACTTAATAGAGAATGGATTACTGTAATAATTAATAGCAGAGCCTAAGGAAACTTTATTTCGCCTAGAATAGTAAATAGATAATAAATAACCTAGAATAAGAAAGTAGTTGAAGACTACTATAACCTCAATACTATTAAAGGAGAATAAGTCCAGTACGGCAGAGGACGCATTAATATAGAGACCGCGCAACTCCCTTTATAGATCTATGGCTGGAATAAGCAACTAAACTTCAATATTATGGAGATAGGAGATAAATATAACGTTATCCTCAGAAGACCATAGTTATATAATAGTAACCCACAGATAGATTAGAGAATAGGCCAACTCTATTAGGACTAGGATTCAGTTACTAAGCAGCAGCCAAAAAAGGGCGCCTTAAATAAACCTTATAAAATAACTAAAGCAAGAAGATTTCTTGCCTATCTATAAATTAAGGACATAAACGCTAGGACGGTATCAATAATAGACATCAATAGAGAAGATTAATTGCTATCTATCCTAGTAGAATACCAGTAGTATAACAAACTATTTGCTAAAGAACTTAATACTAGATAACTAGAACATAGCAGCTATAATTACGAGATTAAGCTAAAGCCTAGAAAAGAACTAATATTTAAAAAAATCTATAGACTTAATTAAGAAGAAATAGAAGTACTTAACGCTTACCTAGAAGAGAACCTTAAGAAAGGATTTATTTAACCCTCAATATCCCCAGTAGGGTATCTAGTACTCTTTATACCTAAGAAGAATGGGAAGAAATGACTATATATTGGCTATTAGAAACTTAATGATATTACTATTAAAAACTATTACTTATTACTGCTTATCTCTAAGCTATGCGACCTCCTATATAGTGCGAACTAGTTTATAGCCCTTGACCTTAAGGGAGCTTATAACCTTATCTGCATTAAGGAAGGCAAAGAATAGAAAAT
>JAXCEF010000618.1:0-26167 GCA_037178605.1 Colletotrichum euphorbiae | reverse complement strand
TATTAGGAATAAAATACCTAGTTAAGGTATATATAGACTATAAGAATCTTTCTTATTTTATAACCTCAAAAGCACTTAATAAATAATAAATCAGATAGTTAGAATTCCTATTTAAATTTAACTTCGAGATTAACTATAAGAAAGGAAATAAAAATAGCAGAGCTAACGCTCTTAGCTACTAATTAGACTACGACGTCCTAGTACTAGAGGAAACTTAAGTTATCTTGAAATAAAATAAGAATAGAAACCTTATGCTAGCAATGAGACTCTTGATAATAGCTAGGAAGATTAATACTAGCTTAACTGGACGAATAACCCCTAAAACTATTAGGGAAATACACTTAGCCCCAGCATATAGATACTAAGGCGTTACTAAGACATAGAAACATATCTAGTAATACTACGATAAAACTGCTATATAATAGGAAGTAGCGAATACTATTAAAGACTGCAAAATTTGCGCTAAGAGCAAACCCAGCTAATATCAACCCTATGGGAAAATTTAACTACTACTAGTACTAGAAGTAGTATAGTAATCTATATCTCTGGACTTTATTGTTAAATTACTAAAGTCGAAAGAACTAATAACTAATACTAAGTATAATAGTATTTTGGTTATTATAGACTAACTTACGAAATATGCTTACTTTATCCTATATATAGAATTAAGTACTGCAGAAGACCTTAGTTATGTATTTCTGAAAACTATTACTAGCTAATATAGTATGCTAATAGAAATTGTGTTAGATAGAGATAAACTGTTTACTTTAAAGTTCTGGAGATCCCTAATCTTGTAGCTTGGATCTAACTATAAACTCTCGACCGCTTTTTACCTGCAAACTGATGGATAAACCGAATGAATTAACTAAATTCTTGAGATCTACCTATGCTATTATATTAATTATGAGCAAAATAATTAGGTATTGCTACTACTAATGGCCTAATTCGCCTATAATAGTGTTGTAGGAGAAAGTATGAAAGAATTACTATTCTATCTTAACTATAGATTCAACCCCACTATATATAGAGAACTGCGATAGGGCCTAGTAGTACTCAAAGCTGTGGCGGATATTAGGAGAATTTGGGAAATCTAATAAAACCTTCCTAAAGGCCTCAAAATTCGTGCGCGAACGAATGCACAAATATGCTAATAAGAAAAGAGTTGAGGGACTAACTCTAAAGGAGGGAGATAGCATCTACCTCACCTGACGAAACATTAAAACTAAATAACTAAGCGATAAATTGGACTATAAAAAACTTAGACTATTTTAAATTAATAAAAAACTATTAGATATTAGCTATAAACTCTCACTACTACATACTATAAAGTGCTATCTAATCTTTTATATTTTACTTCTTAAACTAGCACTATAAGGATTATAAATAAATAACCTTATTATTATAGAACTAAATAAACTAGAATATGAAATTAAATAAATTATTAACTATATTAAAGATAAGAATAAAACCTAATACCTTATTAAGTAGAAGGGGTATGGACATAAGGATAATATATAGGAACTAGCTATAAATCTCAAACACGCGCAAGATTAACTCCGCATATATTGGGAATAGTAAGTAATAAACGAACCACAAATAGCACCCGCACCCAAGGGAACACGCAAAGATAAAACCCAATTTATTTAACTTAAACTAATAATTAGACTACTATAATAAGATCGGCTGCGAGACTCTAACCTATTTATATAACTGGGGATACCAGCGAACTAGAGCGCCTTACCTAATAAGAAATTTAGGGTGCTGGGATTCTAATTCCCTAAGACTATATCTAAATCTACTACGCTAAAACCACCTATTAATTACGCCTCATAGACTAAGGAAAGCTTAGTAGAAGAACTCTCTAATACCTCATCCTCCCTAGCTACTATAGAAGTTTCTTTATAACCCTTCTTAAAAACTAGCCTCTTAGCCTTACGAACGCAATCCAGCTTCGCAAGCGCCTCATTCACTTCAGCCTGCGCCTTCTATAGCGCTTCCATTCTCTTTCAGAATAATTCCTCTATTTCCTCCTCCTTATTATCTAAATACTGAGACTTAACTATCAGACGTTCTACTACAAAACGAATTAGTAATAAAATAATGAATAAAAGATACTATAAATATTAATAGATCGCATTATTAGAAGTATTGCACAAACAATAAGTGCTACTAATAGTAATATATTCCCTATAAACTAAGAACCTAGGTAAGATCTTGTAATACAGGCCCTTAGAATAATAATAATAGCAAGGTATAACTTCAAAACCATTCTCTGCAATATTAAAAAAATAACAATAATAATAAAGCGTGGAGATTGCAGGATTTTTAATAACGCAACCTAATATAGTATTAGTATTATAAGTAAAACTAGGATATATAATTAATAGGTCCCCAACCTAAGACTAATAACCTACTTATATTAGGTCTTGAGAATAAGACCTTTAGAGAGGGAACCTAATATTATAACCTATTATATAAGGATAATAGTTAGCTAACTCACTAAGGCGTCGGGCAGCTAGGATAGGATATTAGTACTATAGGATCATAGGAATAATAGGGTTCACTTAGTATAGAAGAACTATAGTATAAGTTATATAATAATAAGATAGGACTAAGCATATAGTGCAGATTACTAAGCGCTTAACTAGAGCAGCTAAGCGCTCACCCCTAATTACTAAGCGCTTACCTCTAATTACTAAGTAATTACTAATATCTAGTTAGTAATTAGTAATAAAGGTAAAAGGACTATTTAGGACTTATATATAGTATGGGCTTGGGACTCCTAAAAACAGACTTCTATAGCTCTTTAGTAATTAACTTCATGATTACTCTAATAGGTACTCTCAGCTTTATCTTATACTACAACCCCTTATGAGGACTACGACTGATTACCGTACTCCTTGAACCCCAAGATTCATTTAGCAACACAGCCCAGTAAGACCATATTGTCAAACTAGCGTCATCCCTCAGCTTCTGTTAGCAGAACCCTACTGTCGGATAGCTGACCGTAACACTCAGCAGCATCAATTTCAATAACTCTATGCAGGAGTTAGTTACTAATAGCGCCAACCTTCGCTAGGAACCTAAAGGAGAATATATTAGGTAGTATTATAGTGATGATAGCTGTGTTGTGGATAAGCTTAGACTCCAAGCTGCCTATGAGGTTGCAAAGGAGGAGTTATCACACACCGCGACAACTAATGTAGCCTTATAAGATATAACGGGCGATGTTATTTCTGAGGTCGCAGTTACTGCAAAGGAAGCTGAAGAAGTATAGAAAGATGAGGTCTCTAAGGTAAAAGAACTATTCTAAGATGCCCTATCATAAATCTCTTGGGGGAAGATTAGTAACGTTCTCGTGGCTAGCAGCACGGGAAACATGGGGTGTGTGAGGTCCATCATCAGCGAGATGCTACCCAATGCACAGATCCACTACTTGCATCTGTCCGAAGCCGTGGGATGAGGCGCGGCGGTTATCGCCGGTAACCCGAAGATTTTTATGACAAGCGTCCTCCCGAGCTGGAAAACGGCGGGATGGGCGTGATACTTGGACGACACGAGGCGTTGCCGGCCCAGGCGCGCCAGACCTTTGGAACCACGGACAGCGACGCGTCTACGCTTTGACTTGATTGCACTTACGGCAGCGCTGCAACTCATACAAAATAGAATGTAGCGCCATGGACCACTTATCTTGACACAGATCTAATACGGTCTCGAATATGGGCGATAAATGAAAACTGTCAACCCTAGCTTTCCTCAACATCCAGGTTGAAAACTCCGTCTATCGAATGAGAAAGCACCCACAACGGAACTTGTTCACAATTCGGAGATAAGTGAGTCTGGAGACTTGGCGAAGCCTTCGGCAAGGTTAAGGTACAACAACCAAGAACACACTACGCTATCTCGTGGGATACGTACCCAGTGAAAAACCACAATCGCGATTCACCGCGGTAAGTAACATGAGACACAAATGGTAGATGGGACGGACTTGAAATCCGCGATTGGAACAATATCCGGAAATGGGATCTTGGCGTGAGATGGGACGTGGGACGTGGGACGAGAGACCTCGGCGTGGGACGCGGGACGTGAGATGGGATGGGACGTGGGATACAGGACGTGGGAGTATACATCCTAGTTCTGGTGCACGTGCTGTAGAATTCAAGTGGGATCTTCGGGCCTTCGTATATCCGGCGGAAGCCTTAGGCTCTGGTCAGGTGCCTAACATCAGGCTTTAGGCAGAACCCAAATGCGTGATAATCAACCAGCATACCTCCTTCGCCTACCTTCTCGCGCTTCTCTTACCACAAGTTCAGCCTCCTTGAATACTTCCTGATTCAAGAATTACACCAGACATAGTTGCTATTAGTAATCGCGAAGTCGCTGCTTTCCCCTCCGAGTTTGGCGGCACACCCGTTCGGGCATGGCGCCCTCGCCGCTCTGTATGTGCACCCCTGTCCCGCCCAATGGCCGCCGCGCATAAATACGTCGCCGCGCCCTCCATTCGAGGTCGTGTTCTCATACCATCTACCTTTCCTCCCAACACTTCCACCGCAACATCATTGCTCAACTTCCCTATTTCTCCTGATTCGTGTCCTTCTCTGCGCGGGCAACGCGACCTGTTTTCTTACGTTGCTGCCTAGAGTTCATGCCACCATAATCTCGTCCCAAGCTCTTACTAAGTCAAGGTATTATAAATAACCCAGGCACCTCCTTTTCAGCCCCTTCTGCTTGAGGTCTGAGTCCCCCCTTGATATTAGGCCTCTATTTTCCGATGGATTATATTAACTAAGAATCAGGAGATCGGATTATTTGCAAACGCCGCATGAGGACCGACTAGAATAATTAGGATGAGGGAGGTTAAATTGAATGGCACCGGCATGCGTTGAGTCTAGCTATAAGTGCGATAACTACACAAGGAGACCCCGAGACCCATTTATCTAGACGCCGCCTCATTTCACCAAGTGCCTTGCAGCCGCCGCCAACATTCTCACCCTGCCTCTTTTCCAACACAACACGGCCGCATGGTGATGATACAAGGGGTAACTGGGACGATTTCGCCTCGCTTTCGGAATATGGACTCATTTGATCATGCCACCCTAGGCGGGCTAGGCAGTCAAACTCGGACCGACTCTCAAGATTCGCTCATTAAGTACCCGATTCAGGTTAACCCTGAGCATAGTTAAATCATAATAGAGGTGGCACAGCGAGCTTCAGTCATATCTGCCTTGCACTTCTGCCGGTTCAGCAATCCTTTCGTCCAACGCATAACGCCTTGGACGAATGGAATGGCTGCTCAGACAGAAAGACAGCCTATTTTATCCTCGAGCCGGCATTACTAGCAGCGTAAGTTATCACCAAACTTTATCCGCTCAATGGCTACTCCGAGAACTATTAATCAATACAGACGGGACTCGTCGAAGCCGGTCTCAGATTAACTGGAATCCACAGAGATAAGTTCTCCTGATGGTTGCTGATTGGCAGGAATACGATGATTGCTGCGTACAGAGGTGGGACTGGTGTGCCTGATCAGTCTAGATGCTGCAGGCGTGGATAGTTAGAGTCCGGGAAAGGTCTTAGCCGTCATTACGTCAAGCGCCAACGGAGGCGGTTAACAACTTACTAGCTAAGCATTAACTACTTAAACAAACATATCAGCCTATTTGAATTCAAAGCCTACTTCTTTTCTATACACTCTATTACTACATCCTCTACTCTTATAACATAAGCATCCCTTCAACATGTCTATCAATCTTAACAACATTTTGTTCTACTCGGCTCCAACGCAACAGTCGGCAGTTAGAGCTACAAAAACATCGAGAGCCATTTCATCCTATGCATCCACACAGAGAAATGCAACACCATTATCGTCCGATGCCACCTTGATCTCAAACGACAAGATCAAAAACGATGATAATAAGGTTGCCTTGTCTTCCCGGCTCCTCCCAGAGGCAACAATCAGCGATATAGGAGCTTCAAAAGACATGACCCATATATGGGCTAAATGTCACCCAGTAATAGTTGCCATAAACCACAACCACGCCACGGAGTCTGCAGCAGTAGAAATAAACCCCCAAGGGAATTCGCTGCCGCCCGTAGCTTTGTCCTCAGACGTTCAACCAGCCTCGTCGCCCTCCATACCATCTGGGGTTGCCACTGCCGCGATGCCAACCTTTCCCTCATCTTCCCCAGATGATAATGACACGACACATTCGGCTTTCCATCAAAGCTTGAATAATTCTACATCAGATTTCGGCTTTAAGTCCCTTAATAACGAAAAAGACTCGTTCTATACTGCGCAGCAACAGCCTTCACAGACGACTCATGCAATTAATAATGGGTTTTTGGGTTGGCTGCAACGTCACTAAGCCGCGCAAGTCAAGAGCACGAACATCGAAGAGATTTCAGAATCTCTAACCCGGACAGCAGAAAATACCTGCTCAACTTCAGTCAAACCCAGACCGCCACCATCTACTTCAGCAACTCTACCGGGACAAAATACACACTGCCACCCTCAAAGCTCCACACGCCAGCTAACCCACAAACAGGCAGTTTACAATCCAATGCCAAATGCAAGTGCTGATTTAGCCAACTAAACTCCAGTTGGCGTACCAGAGCCGCAAGCTAAAGCTAAGCCACGTCATTCAAAACTCAGGTCCCAATCAGCGGGCCAAATAGAGACTACTGCTCACATAATCGAACAAAGTCCTCATCCTGCACCCTTACATCCAATCGGTCGCCAAACCCGTAAAAGACAGCTTCTAAGTAGCGCCTATACTGAAGTCGACTCTGACCTAGAACCTGATAATGAGGATTCCTCTAACTAGAATAATAATAAGAAGTCCGCTAAAGCCTAAGCTAATACAAACGAGTTTCAGCCAGCATCCCAAGAAGACGACCAACTACCTAACCGGTAGGAGCAACTGAGATATAAGCATCGCAAGATAAATACTTCTCATAAAGCTACCAACACTAGAGCTCTTAGAGCATAATATATATTATCTGAATCATCAACTAGGATAGCTTAAAAGTTAACCCGCATCATAAAGCAACTAGGTAATAATGGAATTATAAGTCCGCTAGCAGCTTTTAAATCACCCCTAAACACCACCCCGCGCAGTATGATGAGTGGTCTCTACTGAATGCAGTACTTAAGCGCATAACTAATAGAGGTGTGATGGTGTTTTAATTATAATAGGAGTTGCTATCTACTGAACGACAATTGCATTCTTATTCCCTAGAAAGTTAACGGTTGGCATCTTTATGGAACCCAACCTCTATAAAGAAGTCCTCAAAGCGCTGAGGTCCGTTTTCAGAAGATGAGTACAAGCTCCTTACTTAACTAAAGGGATGATGTTCTTTGTGGAAGGAGATCTATAAGCTCTTTTCTGCTTTATTCCCAGGCTGCTCCCAAGGAATACTACAGGTCTACTTCTCCACCAAATTGAAGAGGAATAGCTACGAAAAGTATATATAAATATGTTATAGCTTTATAAGAGAGATATAAGTATTTATCTAGTTGGTATGAAGGTGATATGGAAAGAATATGTATTTAGATAAAGTTAGACTTTTAAAAGCGCTTAGTTTAATAATAATTACGAAGAAGAAATCTACTCTACCTATTTTCTAAAGCCTTTTATTGCGATCTATCTTCTATTAACTAATGTAATAGTTATATAAGATAATCTAAAAAACGCTACGCGTAGTCGTACTAGAAGTATTTACTTTGCTCTAATATAACTTAAATAGAATACTAAAGGTGGCTAATAAAGTGGAATGCTAGATACTATATAAGAGGCTAGATAATCTAGCTAGTAAGATAGATTAGTAAAGTAAGCTAGAAATTAAGCGCTGCAGTAGAGGCTAGCCCCGCTAATCAGCAAAATAACCTAGTAAAAGCAGGTTAGCAAATGCAGGCTAGCAATATAGGTAAGAAATCACAGACTAATTATGTAAAATAGCTAGCAAATTAAGATAGCAAGGAGCGGTTAGTAGCTGTTACGTGCGCTGCAATTAGTCACTGTGGGCGCATAACTATATAGTGCAGAACAGGGGGCAATGACGCCGGAGTTATTATTACTAAAGCTTTTGCTTGTGCTAGAGTGGTTGCCCTGCCTGCTCATAACATAATAACGACTCCACCCCACGCAGAAGGTCGCGGTTTTAATTCCTATACGTCGCGGATCAGTATCGAGAACCCTTCTAATACTATGCGGCGCTAGATGTAGGCAGGTATATGCAGGGTGGTTTACTACACTAATGCCTGGAGTTTTCCTATAATATACCTAAGAAGTGCTATGAGGACTTATTACCCTCCACGGCATGAGGATATACCTTTAGAAGGGGAGCATAGTGTTAAGTGCGCTGCAATTGGTCACTGTGGGCGCGTAACTATATAGTATAGAACAGGGGGTAATAACGCTAGAGTTATTATTACTAAAGCTTTTGCTTATGCTAGAGTGGTTGCCCTGCCTGCTTATAATAGTAGCGTAGATATTAGATAAGAAATAGCGCGTCGAACCTCAAAAAGAGGTTAGTAAGATAGATACTAAGAATGAGGCTTTATTGCTTAATTTAGATGCTGCTCTAAGCTATTGTCCCTTGAGCGAGGCTTCTGTAGCGGCTTACTGCCTTAATGCGATAGATGAATATATATAATCTGTGGCGTCCCTCTTGTAGTTATCTGCTTTATTATATCTCTATGGGTTATTTTATAGGAGGAGAGACTGTGCCTAGTAACGCTGCGCATGAGAGAAAATGGGATAACTAGTAAGGCGCAAGACTACGAGCAGCTGTATACTGATCCACTGCCGGAATGTTATCCGCTTTCCGAGTTGCTCTTTCTAGAAAGGCTGTAATATAAGACCTTAGAGGACTCTACTGCTGAGGAAGTAGCTGTTGAACTAACACAGGGAAAAACATCAGACAGACTCTAAGCTAAAGGTCGTTTTGTTAATTGCAACGAGCATTTAGGGCAACCCACTCCGGTATAAAGCAAAAGCTTCAGTAATGATGAATCCGTTGTTATTACTCCCTGTTCTGCAGTATATAGCTACGCCGGCCAGCACCCCAACTGGTTGGGCCGTAACACCTTCTTATTAGCCCCTCCAGTACCTGGGCCTGCGCAGGTTTTCTAGCATTATATATGCAAAATCACTAAAGGCACTAAATGCCTAGCTAGGAGATAGATTAAATGAGTAAATAAATAGATAAGTAAAGAAGTTAATAACTATATGTATAAATGAATGGATGAATAGAGGAATAATTAAGTGTATAGATGAATGAATGAGTAAGGATACTAGGGTGCCTAGTTGGGATGTTGTTGGCGGTTGACACGGGTATAGAAGATTTAACTTAGCGCTGGGTGATCAGGCCATTATATGTTGGCTGGGAATGTTCTGTTGAGTTTTAGGTTGGGCGTTAATTATAAGGTTATCTGCTTAATATAACTATAAACGACTAAAGATCTATCCTCATCTATATATATTGTGCTAGTGCTTTAGGAAGGTATGCTATAATTTTAATAATAAAACTAACGTGATACCCTAGTGTACAGCTTGGAGGGCGTTGCTATACCTCCCACTCTGGGTGTTTATGTCTGCCTTATTGTTAATGAGGATCTGAACGATCTCTGTGTGGCTGTTATAGATAGTAGTATGTAGGGCGTTGCTATACTCTCTGCTCTGGGTGTTGATGTTTGCCTTATTATTAATAAGGATCTGAATGATCTCTTTGTGGCTTTTTGAGGAAGTAGCTTAGAGGGTGTTACTATACCTCCCACCCTGGGAGTTAATATCTGCACCGTTTTTTAATAGTTCCTTTACTGCGCAAATAACCCCTTTATATGCTATATAGTATAAATTGGGTATCTCATTGCCCTTAAGATTATTCGATTCTTCTATCCATAGCCTCTCTATGTTATAGAGTTTCCGGCACATCTTAATAGCCCCCCTTTATAAGCAGAACGCCTGAATAACCTGAAGCACTCTGGTGGTCTCAGCCAAGACAGCATAGCTTGTCTAGTAATGTATGGCATACTGGGCAAATAGAAATAACTCCCTTATTTTTTCTGGAAAGATTCTAATATCCAATTCCAATAGATATAATAGGCAGACTTCTGTAATAATAGCTCTAGCTATTAGCTCTTCAAAATCGGCTAATAATTTTCCCTCTACTTAGTTTGATATTAGATATTCCTTTACTAAGAAATACGCAAGCTGCAGCTCTTTAATGCTATGTTCTCTATTTCCCTCACCTCGGGTAATGAGAATAACTAGACTTGAGTAGTACCTAGATATCTCTTCTAGTACTAGCATCTGGTTTTATGTATTAAACCTAGGGGTAGCGCGTGGGGCTACTATAATTATGTTATAAGCCTCTTCTATTTATAGTAGTCGTTAGGAATATACTAGAAACTATAAAATGCGCCTTTTATTCCGCATGAACTTAGGGGGTATCCTATTAAGAATCCGCGCGTAGGTCCCATCTAAGTCTTTTGGTAGTGACGCTAGCGTTTCTCTAAGAGCCTGGGGATTAAGGTATTTCTCAAGCATATTCATCTAGCATGCGACCTAATAGAACCTGCTCACTATATAAGTAGTGTAAGTTATATATTGCGATTTGAAACTTATATTCTATTAGCCTTCTCTTTTAGATGCTTCTTAATCTCATTCTGAATTTCCTTTCGCTTACGCCACCTTTCTAGGCCTCCTACCCTTATCACCTTTGCGTAAATATAGATATATATATCTTCTATTACTAGATTACTCTCGAGAGGAATATAATTAGTAATATATCTTTCTAACGCTATACTAGTATTATGCTTAGGGCGGCTAGTAATTAGGAGATAGATATTAATAAGACTTGAGTCTAATATGCTCTTAATCTAGTATAGTAGCCCCTTATTACCCCAGATTATCCTCATCTAGTATTTATTAAGTATATCTAGAAGAATATATACCTCGCTAACTTGCTGAGCTATCTCTATAAAGACTGCGCTAAGCGAGTTAGTGCTCAGCTACTGAGAACTATTCTAGCAAGAGAAGTAAAGCAAATTAAGAAATATCTGGATATCTTGGCGCTTATAGTATAGTTAAGTGATTAGCGACCTTAGAGCTTTATTAAGTAATTACTTACTAGTATTAGTGAAGTTAAAGTAGAAGTAGAGGTATTTAGAGTAAGATTCAGAATAATAGAGGTTATTAATAATAACTAAGCTGAGGATTATCTTCCTATAGCCTAATATACTATATAGCTAGAGCGAGGAATTTAGGGTTTACTTCCACTATAAGTATTACTTACTATTAAGTAGCTACTAGCTTATATTTGTGTGATATTACTATAGGGCCTTATTATTATTAGTTAATAGATTGGGCGCAGAGAGCTATTTTATAACTTATTAAAAATATAGGCTATATTATATATCTTTTATTACTAAACGAATTCGAGAAATACTTACTTATACTATATATATATTAGTTATAGCTGCTGAAGAGTTGTAGAAGACTTATATTATTCTATGATTTCATCTATTCTTAACGCCCCTTCTATATTGTCGCTATTAATAATATCTAGCAACTCCTTTACATAGGTAGTAGCAGTCGCTGCAGCATAGGTCTGCTAGTAATCATTCTTATGAGTATCCGCATAGTTATAGACGCCCCTAATCACGAGGCAGGGGAAGTTATCTATTAGACTAGCTACCTCTATCTCAAAGCAGATGTATTTATCCCCTAGATACTAGCTAATTTTATTCTAAAAAATACTATCCTTAATAACTAGGTTACTAGAAGTAATAATACTATAGTAAACTATAGGATTAGATAAAGGTCATTCTTATTGCTTTACCTCTTATTAGGGATTATAATAGGCGCAAGCTCTTATCTAGCTAACTTATAAGTCTGTATCTTCAACTAGGGTATTTGTCCTAGGAGTGGTAAGGAAGGTATCTTCTAAAAATATTGCTACTAATAATATAGCGCTATATTAGTCTAGTGGCTATATATAGCTTGTAGATGCTGTGAATAGCCTGTTATTTTCTGCCCCTTAGTGGATAAATGTAGTGTTATCTAGTTCCGCCTGTGCTAATAGAGGATAGCGCTATAATATATTATCTAACATCTCGCGCGCATAAGGCCCTCTAAGTCGTTATTTAGCTTTTAGTACTACTAATCCTTTAAGAAGTACCTTAGGTAGAGGCGTGAGATAGCTGATACGCTTAAATTAATTATTATTTTGTACCTTGCCTAGGTTATACTATATAACGCCTGGGCTTATTCTAGTCGGCTAGCTTATAATAATATCGCTGAGATAGATATTGATTTTATTTTCTAGTCTGGGAATACTAACGCTAATGCTGACTATAAGGCTAAACTAAAGATAAGGAAGAGAGCTCATTATGCTTAATGCGGTTGTCGCTATAGATATAGTACTATACTTTCTAGTAGCTAGGCAGGCAATAATAACGTTATGGTCTCTAACGCGCCCCTAGATATAGCTGTTTATGTCTCTCGGGTGCTTTCTGAAGTTTTCCGGCTTCTGATGCTCTTTGTTTAGCATAGCCTATGCTGCGGTGAGCTCCTTGTTCACTTCTAAAGCTTTGAGCACTCTATACTAATATGGTATTACTGAAAGAGTTGGCATTAGCTTAGATAGCTATTGGATAGCTTATAATAGTGAGAATATTTTGTGGCTATTAGTTAAGTTCCGCCCTAGTAGCTCTGCTATTAGAGGACCTATAGTAGTAATTAGTTATAGTTCTAGGAAGGTTATCTTGCTATAGCTTTCTATAGAACTATTATAGAAAGAATTCTTTTTTTAATGCCTTTATAAGTTGAGTGTTAAAGGGGACCTATTTATTATATACTCTTTGGAACTTGCGATCTAGGCTCGTTTAATCTATAGAAACTTCCTAAAGTTATTATTTATAACTATTACTAACCTTTTAAAAAGGTTCTAGAAGCAAACTCAAATATCCTCTAGTCTATAGAGAGAAGGTATATAAAAGGTAGAGCTTAAATAAGTTTTCTCTAAATTAAAGTATAGCATAAACGCTACTACTGATGCTTATTCCAGCTCCAGGTCCGCAACATATATCATAAGCTATCTCTACTTCAGAAGAAGTCGCTATTCACATTCAAGTTTTTTTTTCTTAGAAGTAGCTAGTTACTAAACATATAAGTTACAAGTATCATAATTAGAAGCAGTTTGCCCCAGGCTTTAGTCTACTGCGCTATAATACATATGCGTATTTCCCTTTAGTTATCCTCGCGATATTCTCAGGGCGTTCTCGCTATTACATACTTATTATGCTCTCCCACCTCTCCTCTCGCCCCCTTGCCCTCTCCCTTATCTGGCCTAAAGACTCTTAGGTATCAGTTCGGCCTATGTTTATAGTGCTCTTCTAGACTGGATTTAATCGGTAAGACTATATAGTGATCGAAGCTTAGCGATTAGCTAGGCTAGCTATTAGAATTTGAAGAACCAAGATAGACCTCCCTAGGGATAATAGGAGACCCGGACTATATAGGCTAGCTATTTAAGAGGATGCCTGGGGGCTATAGTAACAATCTATAGCTATAGTTTAAGTAGATGCTACTATAGATATAGCGAGGGATAATATTAGGGTTCTTAACCTCTAGGGGAGGTAGGTATAGCACCCTATAGGGAAAGTAGTATTTAATAATGCTAAGCTGGGTGGGAGGGGGCCTAGGGGCTGCTATATAGCTATTAGATATAGGTCTAACATCCGCAGTAGGGTCCTTAGACTAGTGCGGGCAGTCCTTATATATATAGTCCGTTATAAGGACTAAAGTATAACTTATCTATAGTATAGAAATTAGGTATTAGTAATAGCGTGATATTACGAGCAGGCAGGGCAACCACTCTAGCACAAGCAAAAGCTTTAGTAATAACGACTCCGGCGTTATTGCCCCCTATTCTATACTATATAGTTACGCGCCCACAATAACTAATTATAGCGCACATAATACTATACTCCCCTTCTAAAGGCATGTCCTTATGCTGTAGAGGGTAATAAGTCCTCACAGCACTTCTTAAGTATATTACAGGAAAACTCTAGGCATTAGTATAATAAACCACCCTATATATACCTGCCTACATCTAGCGCTATATAGTATTAGAAGGGTTCTTAATACTAATCTGCAACGTGCAGGAATTAAACCCACAACCTTCCGCGTGGGGTGGAGTTATTATTATATTACAAGCAGGCAGGGCAACCACTCTAGCACAAGCAAAAGCTTTAGTAATAATAACTCTAGCGTCATTGCCCCCTATTCTGCACTATATAGTTACGCGCCCACAGTAACTAATTGCAGCACACATAATATATAAGGGGATATTTTTATTAACTATTTATACCTTTAGGTTATTATAGGGGAGATATCCACACTAGTCATAGAAAGTAGAGTTCTATATATTAATTAGGTATTAAGAGTTAGGCTGCTTAAATAGCTAAGGTCCTTACTAGGGGAACTAGATATAGATCTAGAGATTAGCAGCCTTAATAAAGTTAGGCTATCTATTATTATAGAAAATAGCGTTATATAGGCGGGTGAGGTTAGTTTAGTTAGTAAACTACTAGATATTTAGGAGGTAATATTTAGTAGGGTTACTAAAGTTAAGGGTATTGTCTACTACCCTAAAAGTAGAGACCTTTAGCCTTTGCTCCTTTTTAGTAGCAGTAGTATTAAGGAAATTAATAAAGGTTCTAAGCGTCTTATAGTTAGGGTTATTATAGAGAAGAATACTAAGTTTAACTAATATAGGGCAGATAGTATAGAGTATTATCTCTCTAGGGGGCTTCTAGTCGGCTAACTACTTGGGATTTATATTAGTAGCAGTAGATATCTTGCTGGAGAGGCGGTTAGTAGTTACTAAAGAAGGAAGCTATACCTTTAGATACTATCCTAGGTATTAGTTAATATATATGAAAGGGAGAAAAGATAGCTAGACTGCGTAATAGAAGTTTTGAGATATAGGGAAGGAAGAGTAAGAAGAGTTTTCTTCTCTAGTGGAGATATTAAAGCAGTAGGGAGAGAAGATCTGAGAAGGCGCTAGATACTAAGCTCCCTTAGCGGATGGGGAGCCTTTGGTCTCAATAGAGAAGGAGCGGCCTGGGTGTAGAGGAAAGAACGACGCGGGTGAGGCTGCCTTCTCCCTCACGAGGGTAAAAGAAGCCACTAGCAGATTGGGAAGCAGCCAGGCAGTCATGCAATAGGCTGTAACCATAAGTAGCTGTTTATTGAGAATAAGAAGGAACATAATCACCTGGCGCCTTAACTACTATGGATGCAGGTATTGATTGATACCTCTTGTCTTTGCTACTTTGCTATACTACTATGTCCACTATAACCATTAGGAAGGTAGGTTACAAAGGTTCTTTCAGCCTTATAACGCTCTATATAGCAGATTCCGTCTCTCTTGTAAAGTTATTCTTTCCTTGCTTCTTTGGCCCCCCTTGCTGCCTCCGCGCTCGAACATTAGAGCTAAGCAAGCTGAGAGGTTAACAGCCACAGAACTCCACCCGCTGAAAATCTACAATCATAACATAATCACTTGCCTTATTATATATGATGTTGCGCGGCTCTGTATCTCTATGAAGGATATGCAGCATGTGGATATTCTTGAAGGCTGTGGCAACCTGCTGGATGATGTCTGCTTTAGTAGTTTGCTGAATAGCTTTAAATAGAGGTAGTCCAGCCTAGCTGAGGAGCAAAAAGTGCTTATAGATACTACTATTATAGTAATATGAGAGGACTAGATCTATCCTGCCGAGGCATATAGGTACTTATGTCCCCTAGATAGGCTGTAGTTAATTATAGATATTATCCTCATACTAAAGGCGGCTGAGGTTAACTTTCTTAACGCCTTTAGGAATAAGTATATAGCTATATATTAAAAGCTGCACCTTAAAGAGTGCTCCAATCTAACCAGCTAAATAGAGTAGTATAGCGTCTATATCGCAGCCTCAGTCCCAAGCGAGCTAACTATAGATAAGCTAGAGGAATCGCTCGCGCTTTATATATTAGTGTCTGTAATCTTTAATATTAGGGTAGGTCTTATTTACTGCCCCTCTATGTATTAACCCTTAGAGGTATTTAGAAGTGCAGAATAAGTAGTCCTATATCCTATATTACTTTATTTAGCCTCCCTGCTAGTCTCGTAGTTAGCCCCATTGCCTAACTAAGCTTTCCCCTATTAATAATATAACTAAAGGCTTATTAGATTAATTAGGAGTAGGTAAAGGCTAGATATCTTCTTTATTATTATCGCTATTATCTTAGTAATTTACTTTAGTATTAGGTTGCTTATAGCGCAACTATATCTAGATTAGCGAGCGCTTAAAACCTTTCTACTATTATAGTTTATAGGGAGAGGAGCAACCTTCCTTATGCATAGATTTGGGAATATTTCTCAGCAAATCGTTATATTCTATAGCCTATATATTGAGGGCTGCAGCTACATTATGCCTGAACGGAGGAGGCGGTTCAGCACAGAGGGCCTAAATAATAAAGGCAAAGACCTGCGCGATAGCTATATAATAAAGCCTATTCTCATCATTATCTAGAACATCTAGGTTCAGCACGTATATATAGTAGTAAATAGTGCTAGGGTTATCCAGAATATAGAGGAAGACTAAGACCTCTCATATATATATATATCTATACTAGATGCCCTTGCTAACTATATAGGAGAAGAGCTATATAATGATAGCAGAAGTTAGCACCCTTTAAAATAAATGCGAACCTAGAGCCGTCCTTATTAATCACATCTCATTCCAGTTAAATCTCAGATACTAGACTAGTAATAACCTTATTGCGCCCTAGCTTATGCGGCGCCTTATACTTAATTGCTATAGTAGGGATATTGCGGCTATTAGAGGTGCGATATATATAGAACTAGTCCGCCTAATTACCCTTCCCCCTCACCCTACGCCGTAGCTTATAGCTTAGTAGCCTCAAAGCTAACAGCAGTTAGCTAGTATTATCCCTTTCAATAGATATACGATCTAAGTATTCAGATAGGCTATTATCAGTCTCACTAAGATTTATATAGCTCTCAAACATCATAGTTCCCTATAGTCCTAGATCGTCTCGCAGTTGCAGATTATTATACGCCTCGTCAATTAGCTTCTATACCGTGTTTTTAATAATATCGCGCTTAAAGTTCCAGAGCCTAATTTCGCTACTGATCGGGCTAATTAGGGATATAATATAGTTGAGTTGATATTGAGATAGAAAGAGGGGCTAGGAGGAGAAAGAGCCTCTAGGTAGTAGCTAAGCCCAGATCCCCTCTTGAGCTATTAAAAAGTCTTCCCATAGGATAATTCATTGAGGGAAAACTCGACCGGTTGGGTTTATTATATCACCTTATGTTATCAGGGAGCGGTTAGTAACGATCTGAATAGTAATGCTGAGCGAGTGATAAGCCTGGAGATAAGCTTGGAGTGTTTGTGGTTGTGATGCTTTTGTGAGATCTTCAGCTTCCCGGCGTCGATATTTATCACGAGCGGTCTGCGTTTCAGATGGTTTAGAGGTAGGAGGTAGTTTTAAGGGAGTTTTAAGGGAAGCTTATATAGCTATGGAGGCACTAGGTAACCTCTAGATAAGTCGAGGGGCCCTATAAGTTAGGAAGAGGGGGCTAGAGATAAATATTAAACTTATAATACCCCTATCTTAGACTAACTCCTTTACTCTGCGCTATAGCCTCTAATATATTTATCTCTCTTCCTATATAATAGGGGCGCGGACTATTAGAATAGCACTAAAAGAATAAAGCACGTAAAACGATAAAAAATAGCACCCCGCAGATTACCTAGAGGTAGGCCTTAGGACCCTAATAATGATGTAAATAGTAATAGTTGAACCTAAGATTAGATACCCCAAGACTCTAATAATGGGAATAATAGTAATAAAGATGAGGACTTTAGCAACATACTAGAGGATGATATTAGTGAGACTAAGTTAGACGTATAGATTGCAGAAGTAGAGAAGAAGCTTAGGATATAGTATAAGTAGAAGCGCTTATATAGGTTAAATATGGGCTGAATATTAACTCTATTGAATAACCCCACCCCTACCTACCTAGAGAAGTTTAGTACCCCTCTAACTAAGAAATATCGCGCTAAACTTTTTAGAAGATACCTCCCACCTTTGAATTATAAGGGTGGTACCTGGACTAATTATAATATGTTTATATTCAATATTAAAGGATAATTCTTTATAATTAATATTATAGGAGATATAGAGAAGGTTCTATATATAACTGGGTGCCTAGAGGGAATTATAGTAGGTTGATGGTTGTTAACCCTTACTATTAATTACGAAAATAAAGCTGAAAATATTAGTTAGGCTAAAATGCGAAAGTGGTTAGCTAACTAGGTGCTAGATAAAGGGGCCCAGACGCTTAGCACGTAGATATAACTTGAGGTAGCTTATTAAAGACTGGGATAGTCCTACTAGAGTTTTATTACTTATTATAAGAATATTAAAGTAGAGAGCCCTTTCTAGTTACTAGAGGAGATATAGGTGGCTAGTATAGTAGCCTAACTAGACCCTAAGATATAATAATTCGTGATAGCAAATAGCCTGCTACTAACCCGCCTTAAGCTAGATACCTAAGTAAGAAATATAGAGCTAATAGTAGCTATTTAATTCTAGAAGATACTATGTAGGAACTAGGCTATTAATAGGAAAGGATACTACTAAGAAAATACTAGTAATTTCACCCTAAGAAATCACTAAAATAATATTAATAGCTTAGCACCTAGATATCGCTAGAATAATTAAGCTACTAGTTTAGATATTCCTAGGTGAAACTATTGTAGCACTAATAGGCTAGATGCTAATAATAACTAGGAACATAAAAAGGTTAGAGACTAAAATAATACTAATAACTAGATACTAGGGACTACTAAGAGGGGCACTAGGAGGGCAGAAGGTTTAATAACAATAAGAATAAGAAGATAATTTACTATAGCTATAGTAGAGAGGGGTATATTATATTAAGATACTTATATTATAAGAATTATAATAAACCCCGATATAATAGGAAACCTTGCTGACTAAGAGACTACTACTTAGTATGTGAGGTTAAATAGAATAAGGATAAGCTACGCCGCTTTGAAGTAAATATAAAAATTAGGGTTGTAGGTAGCTAGAGGATAGGCCTTATACTTATTAACTATATAGTAGATAAGAATATTTTAAATTAGAAGATAGTATTGCTAGATAGTACCTAACTAGTGCCTACTAATAAGCTTACTATAAAGGGGGTATAGGGAGGAAAACTACCTGAATTTAGTGAGAAAAGGATTATAACTTATATAATGGATACTATAGAGGTTTAGTAGACCTCTTTACACGTTTTTATAGTTACTAATAGTAATAGCTATAATATTATCCTAGGAATCCCCTAGGGGGAAAAAGAAAAACTAAACCTTAACTAGGAGGTACTAAGCTAGATCTATCCTATTACTAAAAAGAGTATCTAACTTATTACTATAAAATAAGCGCTATATTAAGCAGAAAAAGATATAAAAGGAGTCCTTATTAGAGTGCTATAGCTTATTAAGGGACTACCTAATAATAAATAGGATCTACCTATAGAAGGCGAAAATAAAGCTAATATCCTACTAGAGTACTAGGAGTTTTAAAAAGTATTTAATATTAACTTTATAGGGACTACACCTGATTTTAGAACTACCTAGAGCTACCCTATAGATCTAATACTAGGGATAGAACCTCCTTTTAAGCTTATTTACCTACTAGTTGAGAAGGAACTAAAAGAATTAAGGTAGTATATTAATATAGTCCTATAGAAGGGGTGGATTTAACCCTCAACTAGTTTAGTAGGGGCGCCTATTTTATTTATCCCTAAGAAAGAGAGAAAACTATAACTATATATTAAATATTGGGGGCTTAACTAGATAACTATTAAGAACTAAGTACTACTACTATTAATTAATGAAATCTTAGATTAATTATTATTAGTAAAGTATTTCACTAAGCTAGACCTTAAGGATGTATACTACTAGGTGAGAATTAGAGAGAGTAATAAGTAGAAGACTGCCTTTCGCACGCGCTATAGTTACTATAAGTATTGCATTATGCTATTTAGGCTAGTAAATACACCTGCTACCTTCTAGATGTTTATTAATAAGGCTCTATTTAGCCTTATTAATATTATTTATATTGTGTATTTGGATGATATTTTAATATTTTTAACTAATATGCTCTCCCATGTAAATGTAGTAAGATAGGTGCTTACCTAGCTAGAAGCTAATAACCTCTTTACTAACCCTAAGAAATATGATTTCTATAAATAAATAGTTAAGTTCCTCAGCTTTATAGTTTTACTAGAATGGATCTCTATAGAGCAGGGTAAAGTTAAGGTAATTACTAAATAGCTAGAGCTTACTACTACCTGAGATATTTAGTAATTCTTAGGATTTATAGGATTCTCTAGGAGGTTTATTAAGAACTACTTAAAGATCTATAGCCCCTTAATAGATTAACTTATTAAAGGAGTTAAACTAGCAATTACTGGGGAGGCACTAGAGGCTTTCTATTAGCTTAGGAAGATATTTACTAAAGCACCTATACTATAATACTTCAACCTAATACTTCTAATTCAAGTTAAAATTAACGCTTCTAACTTTACTATAGGCGTAATATTAAGCTAATAGGAAGGAGATGTATAGAGACTAGTAGCGTTTATATCTCATAAGTTAAAGGGTGCTAAATTACGCTATAGCACGCCTGAAGCTAACCTGCTAGCTATTAGGGAGGCAGCTATTCGCTAGCGACATTACCTGCTTTACTCCTAGTACTAATTATAATTTATTACTAACTACCTAGGGCATAAGTAACTCGCTAATAAGAAGATATTAAATACCTACTAGGCATAATTATTATAAGATTTAGCTATATTTGATTTTGAAATCGAGTATTAACTAGGCTGCTAGAACCTAGCTGATACCCTTTTATAGAGACCTAACTATATTCTAGATAATAAAGAGATTAATAATATAAAAAACAATTTATTAGAGGGCTTCCTATAGCAGTTTAATATTATAATAGTGCAGAAGATTACTACTAGAAAATAAATAGTAGACTACTAGGCGGCTACTCTATTAGAAGAACTTGTACTATTACTTAAATAAGAGGTTGAGACAGCTCAAAAGGAAGACCTATTCTACTAAGAACAAAGATAGAAAGATAGAGGCGCCTATTAGTCACTAGATGAGGACGACCTAGTATGCTACAATGAGGGGCTTTTTATACCTAATAATCACCCAATCCAAAGCGAAATCCTACGAGCATTCCACAACAAGCTATCAGGAGGCTACCTAGGGGTCACTAAGACGCTCAAGAGGCTTTAGAAATCCTTCTTCTAGACCTAATAAAAACGGAACATCAGGGAATACATCAAAACGTATACAATCTGCTAGCAGATAAAATCACAATACTACCTACTATATAGAGATCTAGCGTCTCTACTAGTAGCTACCCAACTATTCTAATAGATATTAATTAACCTCATTACTAAATTACTACTATCATTCAAATATAAATTCCAAGGCAAGCCTTATAATACTATCCTTATAGTAGTTAACAGATTTATAAAATTCACTATATACTTACCTACCTAGGAGTCCCTCACTATTAATAAACTAGCTTCCCTACTAACTAAATATATCTTCCTAAAGTTTAGCCTACTAGAAGCAATTATATCAGATTGAGGATCGCTCTTTACAAGCAAATTTTAGGCTGAGGTATGTCACCTACTAGCTATCAAGAGGAAAATAAGCATAGCCTTTTACCCTCAGATAGATAAGCAAACTAAGTAACCAACTAAATTATTAGGCACTTTTTATATATATTTTATAGTACTAACTAGGATAATTAGGTTAAATAGCTACTAATAGCTGAATTTATCTATAATAATAGCTACTATAAGGCTATTAAGAGATTACCTATAGAGCTACTTATAGGGTATCTACCTATAGGGCTAAATAATATTACACCTCAAAGAACTAGACTAGCCTCTATTCTAGCTACATAAGATAGAGTTAAATATCTACTCAACTAGAGGTTAATAACTATGAACCTACTATATAAATATAATAATACTTATAATAAGTTCTATAATAAAAGGAGGATACCTATTATTTTTTTAGTAGAAGATCTTATACTCCTATTAACTAAAAATATCTATTAGAAATAACTATCTCAAAACCTCTCAGATAAATATCTAGAACCTTTTAAAATTTAATAGGTAATTAATAGAGGGAGAGCATATAAGTTATAACTTAATAATAACTACTAAATCCACAATGTTTTTATATTAACCCAGTTAGAGCTATTTTTTAGTTCCGCTATACCCCCCTAAGATATCCCAGTTATTAATAACAATAATATCTATACTATTAACTATATAGTTACCCACAAGGGACCTAGATATAACCGCTAGTACTTAATTAAATAGAAGGATTACAATAATTCAGACAATTCCTAGGAGCCATAACGGAATATTTCGCTAGATTTATAGCAAGATTATGAAGAAAGATTATTACACGCGGAGTAATAGGCACTAGGTAACTAAAGGTTAAGAGGAGAATAGGGCACGCTAGCTAGGTATTTTAATTTAGGGCCCGCAGGCTAAAATAGCAAAATAAAAAGCAAGAAAACAAAAAGTACTACCTAAAGGCTACTAAAAACAACTTACTGCTCACTACTAGCCTACTAGGGGCATATAAGAACTCTTACTCTGAGGCGCTAGCGCCTTCTGCCTTATTATTAGCCTCTTGCTTATGCTCCCTATTATTAGAGAACTCTCCTAAGGTCTCATAGTGCTACTAGAAATAGTTAGAAATATAAAAGCCTAATAGATATATTACTAGGGAGGTATTAGTTAAGTACTTACTACATTATTATATAAACTAGTTATATTATTAAAACCTAAACTAATTATATAAATACCTAAGGATACTAGTTCCTCCACCGCCTAGTAGTAGTAAACCAGCTCCTCGCTCTACTAGGCAAAACCCTTATTCTAGGCCTCAATACCTATAGCAATACGCTTATTCGCCCTGGCATTTGCCTCCAGGGCGGCTACCCGGCGCTTCTCTAGTTACTAGGAGAGTTTATTATTCTCAGCCTTTTGCTTCTCAGCTAATTTATTAGTATCATTCTTCTTAGCCTAGAGGGCCTTTTTACTTACAAGCTGCGCGGCCTTGAGCTTAGTTTAAAGAGTATTAATAACTAGGTGAGGACTAGAGGGGTACTAGATAATACCTTATTATCTTAAAACTAGACCTAAAGATTAGAGGTATCTTAAGCTTCCTCAAAAAAGGCTTTTAATTTACTAGCTAAAGCTATAACCCTCTGAGGCGCCTATTAATTATTAGTAAAAATATCACTAAATCCTTATAAAACCCTACTAGGATATAGGGCTTCCTATTACCTAGGTTAGCGCAGCGGGCGTATTTATTTAATGTAGCTATAAGAAAATATTAGTGGAACTATGAAGGAGGTACTAGGTAACTATAGGTTACTTACTAGCGCTCTTAGTATAAAGTATAAATTCCTCCTTCTCTAAGTCCCAGCTGCACTAAGCAGAGAGATACTAGCAGCAGGAGACCCCCTAGAGAGCGGCCTCTATAGCGCTGCGGTCGCTATTAGGTACTTAGTTAGATATAGTAATACTGCTACTGCTATTAGTAATACTAATAGGATAGTAGTGGTGATAATAGTGGTAGTATAATAGCTATAGTAATAGTATTATTATGATCTACTGGGGTTAAAGGAAGGAAGTTTTATAAGTTAAAAAATTCAATAGATATTTATACCTATTCAACTTAACGCTAAATATCCAGCACTTATGCAGTTAAAAGAATAATAATCTCAGGATTAGGATATTATTCAAAGTTATTAAGACGGGGGACCACTAAGTAACTAATAGATAACTACCTAATAATTACTATAATAGCTAAAAATTCTATTTATTAATAAAGAGAGTATTAATTTTCAAGCTCTATAAAGCAACTAAAAATAAACTAATAATATAAAATAACTTCAATTCAAAAGACGATTTTAATACCATAAAAACAATATGTATAAATATTATATTTATTGCATTTATAAAAGGAAGGCGCAAATAATAGAGCGGAAGCTATAAGAGCAGCTGGGGGGTTTGTAGGTAGGAGCCCACCCACTATTTAGCTACTCCTCTAAGTTGTCCGTCCCTATAGAGGAAGTAGAAGCCATAAGAGCGGCTAGGGTTAAGGATAGAAGCTAACTACTAGTTAGTTACTCCTCTAAGCTCTTCTACTCTAGACTAAGTAAATTAGAGTAGAAGATATAAGAGAAGCTAGGGGTTATAGATAGGAGCCTACCCACTAGTTAGCTACTCCGCTAAGCTATCCTACTCTATGGGGGAGGTAGGAGCTATATGTTATAGTCAGCTATCCGACAGTAGGGTTCTGCTAACAGAAGCTGAGGGATGACGCTAGGTTGATAGTGTGGTCTTACTATGCTGTATTGCTAAATGAATCTTGGGGTTCTAGGAGTATAGTGATTAATTATAGTCCTTATAAGGGGGTCGTAGTATAAGATAAAGCTGAGAGTACTTATTGGGGTAATTATGAAGTTGATTGCTGAAGAGCTATAGAAGTCTGTTCTTAGGAGTCCTAAGTCCATACTATATATAAGTCCCAAATAGTCCTTTCCACCCTCATCACTAATCATCGATTAGGTACTAGTAATTGCTTAGTAATCGCGGGTGAGCGCTTAGTAGTTCTTACTGCACGCTTAGTCTTATCTTATTGTTATATAACTTATAAAATAGTTCTTCTATACTATAAGTATCCTAATATTCCCATGATCCTATAGTATAAATATCCTGCTCTAGCTGTCTAATGCTTAGGTGGTTTAGTTAGTTGTTATTCTTATATAATGGGTCGTAATATTAGGTCTCCCTTCTAAAGGTCTTATCCTCAAGACCTATTATAAGTAGGTTATTAGTCCTAGGTTGGGGACCTATTAATTATGCGTCCTGATTTACTTATAATACTAATACTATATCAGGTCGTATTCCCAAAAATCCTATAATCTCCACGCTTTATTATTATTATCGTTCTTTAAATATCGCGGAGAATGGTTTTAAAGTTATACCTTGCTATCATTATTATTCTAAGGGCCTGCGTTATAAGATGTTACCTGGGTCCTTAGTTTATAGCGAGTATATCGCTATTAGCGGCACCTATCGTTTATATAATACTTCTAATAATGCGATCTATTAATATTTATGGTATCTTTTATTTATTATTCTATTGCTAATTTATTTTTATAGTAGAACGCTTAATAGTTGAGTCTTAGCGTCTGGATAATAAAGAGGAGGAGATAGAGGAATTATTTTGAAGGAGAATAGAAGCGCTATAGAAGGCGCAGGCTAAAGTAAATAAGACGCTTGTGAAGCTGGATCGCGTTTGTAAGGCTAAGAGGATGGTTTTTAAGAAGGGTCGTAAAGAGACTTCTATAGTGGCTGCAGAGGATAAAGGGTCGGGGGGTTCTTCTATTAAGCTTCCTTTAATCTATGAAGCGTAATTGATAGGGGGTTTTAGTATAGTAGATTTAGATATAGTCCTAGGGGATTAGAATCCTAGCACCTCAAACTTTTTATTAGGTGAGGCGTCCTAGTTTACTAGTATCCCTAGTTATATAAATAGGTTAGAATCTCGCAGTTAGTCTTATTATAGTAGTCTAATTATTAGTTAGGGTTAAATAAATTAGGTCTTATTTCTACATATTCCCTTAGGTATAGATGCTATTTATAGTTCGTTCGTTTTTTGTTATTCCTAATATATGTGGAGTTAATCTTATGCGTATTTGAGGTTTGTGGTTGGTTCCTATATGTTATCCTTATGTCTGTAACCTTTCTATTTAATGAGGTATTAGGTTTTATTTTTATTTTTAATATAGTTAATAATTTATTTAATTTTATATTCTGGTTTATTTGATTCCACAATAATGAGGTTGTTTATTTATAATCCTTATGGTACTAGTTTAAGAAGTAAAATATAAAAGATTAGATAGCACCTTATAGTATCTAGTAGTAAGAGTTTATAGCTAATATCTAATAGTTTTTT
>JAXCEF010000617.1:0-26364 GCA_037178605.1 Colletotrichum euphorbiae | reverse complement strand
ATATATGCCTACCTTTTCCCCCAGCTTTTTAGCCTTTTAGATACGAGTATTCACACACAAAATATACACCTATTCATATCTACATTTTTCCTTCTATTTGAATATTAAGTTGTGTTTTAGAATTTATATGGTTAACTACCTATTTATCCTTCTGAATATCCTTGTACTTATTCTATCTCTTTGTTTCACTTCTTTTTTCATAAAAAGATATTTCCTGTGCTAATAATAATTACTATAGGTTAGTAAGTTATAAGGAAGAGGAGGGGTGTAATTAGTAGTAAGTAAAGTTTAATCATAGCTCTTAGCTAAGGGCGGATTAATTATAGTAGGGCTGCGTAGAGAGCTATTTTATTTATTTATTTTGTGTGATCTAATAGCGGGTTAGCTAGGAGTTAGATAGAGGCTAAGAGCTATTTGAGGTCTATAGAAGCTAGGTACTATAGGTGCTTTTATAAATCTCAAATAATTTAGGAGGAAGGGTATAAGGAAATATATATTATTAAAAAAAGTAGTGATAGAGGAGAATAGGTTAGCTAGACTAGCTGCCTGGGAAGGCGTGATGCGCGCACTAGGCGCGGGAGGCGCGGGCGCGTTAATTGCTTGAAAGCTGGAAGGTGGGAGAGCGGGCGCGGCGGGCGTAGTGGGCGTGGGAGCGGCGGGCGTAACAACCTTAGCCTCTTTCTTGGCCTTTTTAGCTTTAAGGAGGGATTACTACTTATGCAGTAGGTATATATAGAGGGCTTAGCTGAGGTATTAATACTAGGAGAACTGGGGTTATGTGAGCAGGCGGCGTATTAGTAGCGGGGGCGGACTTATAAGGATTATATCCTTAGCGTTAGCAGTAGAGGCGTTGCTAGTAGCCTTCTAGGCCTAGTAGTTATTATCCTCCTCCTTATCTAGCTATAATAGGTTAGTACTACTCTATAGGTTATAGTTTCCTATAGTAGCAAACTTATTAAGATATAGCTACTTTAGCTATAGTTCTCTATATACTTAGTATAGCAAGTATAAGATATTTATAGAGAGTTAGTAAGTAGGCCCCATAAAGGGCGGGGAGGTATATAATAAGGGAGTTATAGTATATAGCTATAAAGGATAGTAGGTCTATATTAGTATAGTAAATATTATAGAGCAGGTATACTACCTCCTGAATGGGACTTTTACTCTCCTCTATACTAGCTCTCTATCTTTTAGAGGAGGTCTACTAGTTATTAATATTATAGCTAAGTAGAGTCTTAGGCGGCCTGGGAGTATATAGTGGGGAGGGAACTACTAGCACGCTTAGTGCTATAGAGGCTAAGAGCGTTATTATTATTATTATTATTATTATTATTATTATTATTAATTTCTTATTATTAGTGCTGCCTATAGAGGAGGAATTAGTAGAGCTATTCTCGTTAGTAGATAGCTCCCCAGCCTTATTGCAATTGAGGAAGGCGGTGAGGTTGCGGGCGTATAGCGCCTTAGTAGTAATGTCTTTAAGAGAGAGCTTTAAATAGGTTAGGAGGAAGAATTAACTATAAAAAAAGCAATAAATACTTATAGGTATAGTAGGCATAGTGGGCGGATATATAATAGTTATTTAGTAAGTAAATAGAAGGTAAAAAGGGATTTTAGAAGGCAGAGGGAGCAAGTTATAACTATTGCGCTATATAGGCTACCTACTACTAGCTAATTAGTAATAGGCGGGCTATTACTAGGTATAGATCTATAGAGGGGGTATTATTATAGGCTAGGCTATGCCCGCCTCTAAGCTACTAGGGCTATACTACTTTAGCTATAGCAAGCATGCGAGAGGCCCCGCAGACCCGCTGCATATAACTATATAAAAGCCGTTTAAGCGCCGCATGAGCCTGCGGACTTGGACCTTCTTTCCTTAGTGTAGATTACTTCTAATTAACGGCACCCCTTCGTTAAATAAACCCGGGCTACGCCCTTCATCATTATTATTTATAATTAGCCTATAATTAGCTTATATTTACCTTTATTTCTACTTATTACTTTAATCTCTATTATAGCCTCTACTAGCTCCTAAGTAATCTCTATATACTCTTCCTATTTAACTAGCGCTTTATACTACTATCTCTAGCTAATTGCTCTCCACTATATTATATAAAATTCCTCTATATACTAGCTAAATTTATTATTACTAGTAATAATTAGTAGTGATTAAGAATTACTTTATAAATAAGTAAGGAGGGGGTTCCCTAGTATTCTTTAGTAGAGATTAATATAAACTCTAAAAACAAATTATTAGGATATTCGCCTAGCCGGACCCAACCTAAGTGTTAGGCCTGTGGCCCAGCAGGCAGGAACGTTGGATCCAACCAACAGGTAGTCACGTGACCTTAGTTACGTAGTCCACCTCATCGGTCTACTATCTCATTCCTTCTTTACTAGCTACTCTTCTAGATAACTCAAATAGTCAATTATCACTACTTTAAATACTATACTTACTCCCCCCCTATCTTCTAGTACTAGTCTTTATGAGACTAATTGCGAGGGGCTGGACCCGAGCCTATGCGACAAGAGGTGGCGTAATACTGTTTATTTGAAGCTGAAGAGGGAGAAGGAAGGGTTTTCCGCTTCAGCGCAGTTACGCTAGGTTTATAGGTAGCCACTAGGTAGGCCCCAAGAGCGGTAAGTCTAGGCAGAAGCCCAGATAGTTCCAACTGGGCGTAGCCCATAATATTATCCCCTCCCCCAGCTAGGGGCCCTCCGGGCGTAGGCTAGGTCGCCGTTATTAGCTATAACCAGCCCATACCTTCCTTCAAACCTACTTACTACCTCAGTTTCTATAACAGCCTCCACTAGCTCCTAGGTAGACTCTATATACCCCTCCCACTTAACTAATACCTCACACTACTACCCTCTCCCTACCGCCTTCCATCATACTATATAAATCTCCTCTACGCGCTATTCAAATTCGCTATTATCCACAATAATTAGTAGCAGCCATAAATCTACTCTTAATTAGGCAGGCAGGGGGTCCTCTAGTGCCCTCTAGAGGAGGTTAATATAGAACCTCAGGTAGATATTCCTAGGGATATCTAGTTCTACTATATAGGAGCTTAGTATACTTATAACTATATACTTATAATATAGCTATAAGAGTTTCTTACTAAGCCTAGGGCTCTTATAGTTTACTATTAATAATTAGACCTTATTACCTACCTAATACCTCTCTATAGGGGACCTTCACTTATTTATATTTTCCTCACTCTATTACTAAGCTGCTATTATACTAGCTTAAATAAAACTTACTATATCCCTAAACCTACTTACTAGGAGAATAACTACTATTTGCTCCATAGTAGATATATTGAGTTCTTTTTCTATAAATAATATAAGGTTAGTATGGTATCTATACTCTAGGAAGAATAGAGAGAGTCTAGTTATATTACTAACCCTATTCCTAAGCGCTAGTTAGGCAGTGGGGAGTAACTTTCCCTAGTTATCCTAGGCCTATATTATATATACCTATAAGATAGCCTAGACTTTTTAGTTCTATCTCTCTAGCTTACTATTAGTCTATAGATAGTAAACTATATTTAGTAGCTAAGTTATTCCTATGAGGCGGCAGAACTTAGCCTAGAAGCAGCTTACCTAGTTAGTCCCCTAGTTACTAATAATACTATGCGGGAACCTATAGAAGCGGAAGTAGTAGGTTAGGAAGTATTAAGCATAGGCCTCTACCTCTATAGTCTCTATCTCTTTAAGTACTATAAACTTATTAAGCTAGTCTACTATTACTTATAGGTAGTAGCTATTAATATCCTTTATAGGTAATAGGTCTATAATAAAGTCTATAGAGAGGTTGGAGTATAGCTAGTTAGGTACTAGTAGGGGCCTAAGGAACCCTTTCTTCGCTTGCCTCTAGATATATATTCCTCTATATATATCGCAGTTCTATATAAACCTTCATATAGTTTGGGACTAACCTAGCTAGTAGGACTATTAGCTTACTATCTCAAGGGTGCTATTACAACCCGGGTGGGCAGTTATACTTAAGTTATAGCTCTACTAGATAATCTTAGTGCGGAGTACTCCTAAGGAGTTATTATTATTCTCCCTACTAGGCACCTATAGCCTCTCCCAGAAAGTTAGCCTCTTAAGGTTATTAATAGTATATTTACTAAGCTAAACCTTCGCTTTAATATCTAGCGGGAAGCTATATAGCTATTAGGTAACTATATTATAAGCTACTCTATAGGTAGCGTTATTCTTTACTATCTCCTGCTATAGTGCCTATAGCTCTACGTCCCTAGTAAAGACTACTACGTCTGGGATATCTAGGATATCTAGGTAGCTAGCTAGCACCTAGTTCCTCCTCACTAGGGGGCTAGCTATAAGGTCTCCTTAGGGTTATATAAAGTTAGGTATTAGCTATAGGACCCTTCCCTACTTCTGGTTATTATCCCACCCCTAGGGCGCATCCTGCTCTCATTAAGAGAGAGTATTAGGGGCCACTACCTCCCCACTAGGGCAGTACTTAATATAGAAGTTATACTAAAATAACTCCTCTACTTACTTACTCTAATATTCTATAAGGCGTTACTTTTTTATAAAGTATTCTAGCTCCTAGTAGTCTATTAGTACCTTAAAGGTAGGGATAATATATATAGCTCTACTCTCTATATATAGAGATAAAATAGGACTACTAGTAGCTCCTTATTATATATAGGGTAATTATACTCTACTAGTAATACCTTCCTCAAGTGAAATACTACTGGGCGCCTAGTGCCCTCTAGGTTAGCTTAGGAGAGCACTCCTCTAAGGGCAAACCTAGAGTAATTAGTCTCTACTACTATCTCATCCTCTAGGTTAAACTAGTAGAGAACTAGTTAGGTACTAAATTGCTACTCAAGCTCCTTAAATACCTTATCTTAGTCCTTTCTCTAGTAGAATACTATATCTTTCTTAATAAGCTATATTAGTAGGTTAATAATCTCCCTATAACTAGGTATAAATATACTATAGTAGTTAATAAACTTTAGGAAGCTCTAGACCCCTTTAGATAAGATAGGAAGTAGCTACTTAGTAATTACCTAGAGCTTCTTAGGATCATAAGAGAGGCTCTTCCCTATTATTATAATAAACCCCATATATTTAACCTTTTTAACTAAGAACTCGCATTTTATAGAATTGAGGTTAAGTCCAGCTACTACTAGCCTCTAGAGAACCTTCTAGACCTTCTTCTTATAGTCCTTCTTTATCCTATTTAAGTAGATTAGTATATTATCTATATAGGCTATAATAAATTTATCTAAGAAGTCTTATAGTATGCTATTAATATATTATTAAAAGCTAGTAGGGGCGCTAGTAAAGCTAAAGGGGTATACTACCTACTTAAATAGGCTATACTAAGTGCGGAATACTATCCTCTTCTAGTGCCCCTCTATAATCTGTAGCTTATAGAAAGTAGCTACTATATCTAACTTTATATACTATTTAGCTATACTAATATAGCATAATATCTTAGAGATTAATAGTAGGGAGTATTAGTCCTTCTTAGTAATTATATTTAGAGCCCTATAATTAATATAGAAGCAAATACCTCTACCTAGCTTTCTTATAAAGAGTACTAGAGTACTAGCTAGTAAGCTGCTAGCTTAAATAAACCCCTTATCTAAGAGGTCCTATAGGGTATTCTTAAGTAGTAGTAGTTCCTCTCGCAATATACTATAAAGGGGTCCCTAGGAGAGTAGTAGTTCCCTCCTATCTATAGTAGGAATAAAGTTAATCTAGTAGTTTACCTCAGGCTAGCTGGGGGAAAGTAGGTAAGCCTTATCTAGGTTAAATAATAATCCTCTAGGATCTAGGCTAGTACCCTATATTAATAGTCCTCCTTTAGCTTTAAGTTAAGGGCCTTCTTAATATCTACTAGGCTGACTACCTGAACTTATACCTCTATAGCGCCTCCCTAGTACTTACTCTACCTCCTCACTAGGCGTTAATAGATTATAGAGAATAGTATAGCGTCTAGGAATCTTATAGCCCTTATCTCTATTATAAGGGTTAATTCTTTCTGCTCCTTTAGGTATAGCCTAATATAGCTCTAGCTATAGCGCACCTAGTAGGCTATAGCATTATTTATAACCTTATTCTGCTCTATCTATAGCTATCCTAATAAGATCTCTAAGTTAAGGCTTTCTACTATATATATAAATACATACTAGATATAGCTACTTATCTCTAAACTAAAGGCTACTACGCTTAGGGTATTACCTATTAAGGGACTATTAAGAGTATACTCCCTTATAAGTTACTATTTCTTCTTAATATATAGAAGATAGAGGTATTAGGCTAGGAACTAGCTAATTATTATATAGGTATTACTACTAGTATTAACTAGGGTATAAATTAGGTATTCTTTATTAACTCTAACTTATATAATAGTAGGTTTACTATCTACTAGCTGCTCTATTTTATATTATTTCTAACCTAATATCTCCTCCTTAGTAGGCTCTAGGGCCTAATTTTGCTCTAGAGTTAGTTTTTTCCTAACTCTTAATTATTCTTAGAGGGATATATCTCTACCTAATAGTCCTCCTCTTCCTCTCTATTAGTAGAATTAACTTTTAAGGTTCTAACTTTAGCGATTTTTAGTGGCTAGTCGTCTCTTATAGAGTAGCGCCACGCAATATAGCCCTTAACCCTATAGGTATAATAGGTATAGGTATCTTTAGGGTAGGTATCCTTATTCCTTTACTAATAGGGATATACTAAGTAGCTATTGGAGGGTAACTTTAAGTCCTATTAGGAGCAATATTTCTCCTTTACCCTCAAGATGCGTATAGCCCTAGTTATATAGATATCTCTATTAGTATTTTTAGCTGCTAGCTTCTAGTAGAGAGCTTAGAGATAGCTTAGAGCCTTCTAGTATTCAACCTTCTAGGTAATATTCTAGACTTTTAAGAGCTACCTACTATAGTTAGAAGGTAGGTTAATAGTAATTAACTAGTCTTTCAGCCTAGGAGTAAGAGCAGCCTCTAAGAGGGATATCTAGACCTAGCTAAGCTAGTTACTACCCCCCGCATCTACTAGGGTCTACTTAAATCTCAGTAAGAAGGCTGAGAGGGACTCTATCTCTCTCTGCTAGAGGGTCTATAGTTAGACTACTACTTAAGGCTATAAATTACAATCCTTCTAGGTTTAGTTAAAATAAGCTATAAAACCCTCAGGGTTATATTTTCCTCTCTTACTGCCTACTCTATAGAAAGTAGAGACTATTAATTAGGGGCTAATATCTAGATATAAATTAATAATATACTATACCTCTATATCTATAGAGTAAAAGACCTAGTTAATCGCAAGAATATATCTTATCTATTACGCCTATAAAATATATTCTCTCTACTAACCTAAGAACTTTAGAGGTAAGAGTAGCAGCTTCCAGGTTACTATATCAGATATTACTAGTAGTCTACTAGTAGTAGTTATTTAGAGGGGCGTAACTAGTCACTAGTTACCCCTCTATAGCTCCTATATTTACTACTAGAGGTAGTTCAATACTATGACTAAGTTAGTATATAATAGCTTGCCTTAGCTATTAACTATTAGGTTATTAACTATCTTAACAACTAGTGGGGAGCAGCGCTCAACCTATCTCTCATTATTATAGTAGTAAGCTTTAAATATGCAAGGGGCTAGACCCAAGCCTATACAACAAGAGGTGGCGTAATACTATTTATTTAAAGCTGAAGAGGGAGAGGGAAGGGTTTTCGTCTTTAGCGCAGTTACGCTAGGTTTATAGGTAGCCACTAAATGGGCCCCAAGTGCGGGAAGTCTGGGCAGAAGCCCAGATAGTTCCAACTAGGCGTAGCCTATAATACTAATACTAATTAGTACTTAACTTTATTATTATACTACTTAAGTTACTATAAACTGCAGATTAGTATGATTAAAATAAAATACTAAAGAGACTTTATATTAAGTAAGTTACTTAAGCTATCTATTAAAAGATTAATTAAAATCTATAGATTTATTTAGCAGCTAACAATTTAGCGTCCGCTCTATTGACGCCGTATTAAATAGAGCGCTATCTAGAGCTTTAGAGCGCCCCTATATTGACTTATTAAATATTATACTAATTGAGATTCAGATTTAGAAGCTAATAGTTTAGCCTCTGCTTCTATTTTAATATTTCTAAAGTCATTATTAATTATTATAGGCAAAGTTTCAGATCCCCTACCGTTTTAATAATAGCTGCAGCCTATCCTATAATGCTATTTAGCACCTTCTTATTAGAGAAACTCCTTTAAGACTTAACGATCCTGAGTCTCTAACTTATTATTATAGCTTCTTATTTTAAAGCGCTCTCTAAAGTTCTTATTAATATTATGGGCGAAGATTTAGATCCCCTACTATTTAATAAGTCCCGCGGTCTCCTCCCGTAATAACCTCGTTATGCTAGCAAAGTTATTACTTCTTAAACCCTCTTTTGCCTTCTTTGGGTAGTTCCCTTCTTTTACTCTCCTTTAGCACCTATTAAAACCTGTCACAAATAGCTCCTCCGCTAAAATAATATAATCATTCAATAATAATCTATTTACTACTTATTTTACCCCGTTTTCCAACTAGTCGCGTTAGTTTTAACTATCCATAAGTTTTTTAGCGTTCATTTAGTACATTCAACCTCTTTCAGCGCTACCTACTACTTTACTAACCTTCTCACCTCTATGACTATATCTAAACCTTCCCATTCTCTAAACTCTTTTTGCTACCTAACTTAACTACAATAAGCAGTCTACAATAAGCAGTAAGCCCTAACTGCTTGCAGAGAGAGACTTTTAAAGCGTTACTACCCAACTGCTATTTCAGCTATTTGCCTGCTATTATATCTAACTTTATATACTATTTAGTTATACTAACTAAATATAATATCTTGGAGATTAACAAGAGGGGTTACTAGTTCTTTTTAGTAATAATATTTAGTGCTTTATAGTTAATATAAAAGTAAATACCTCTATCTAGCTTCCTTATAAATAGTATTAGAGCCTTAGCTAGTAAGCTACTAGCTTAAATAAACCCCTTACTTATTAGGTTCTAAAGAGTAATCTTAAGTAGTAGTAGCTCCTCCTACAATATACTATAAAGGGGTCTCTATAGAAGTAGTAGTTCCCTCCTATCTAAGATAGAAATAAGATTTATCTAGTAGTCTGCTTTAAGCTAGCTAGGAGAAAGTAAGTAGGCCTTATTAGGATCAAATAAGCTAGAAAACTTCTTTAGAATCTAGGCTAGTGGAGCCGGGCAGCGAATACATCAGCTAGTCTTGTTTTTCTTCCAGCTTTCTTCTTTTCTTAGTCAGCACTCTAATCAAGGACCTCATATATATGGAGGTCTGATCAGGATAGTTAGGAGATAGAGGGCTATACTCATATATACACACTAGAATAATACCTATAGATAACTTCTCTATTCTTATCTTACCATTTTCCCTTATTTCTTTCTAATTAGACAGCTAGCTACCTAAAGCTTATTCCTAAAGTATTATATTACTTTGATAAGGTATATTATCTAATTCCGCAATATCCCAGGGAGATCTCACTACCTAGGAGACTCCCGATCAGGAGTCCCTTAGCTCTATATGAGTTTCCCTCACTCCGAGGACTATTTAGCAGTGAGTCGCCCTTGCTGGCGTAGTACTAAGGGCGCAGGACTCTATTCAGGGATTGTTTTGTGTTGGTTTTGGTAGCTGTTCTTAGCTGCCTGCTCACACGCATCCTCTGCGTCGTTCTACTAGTACTCTATATTATTAGTTCTCCTTAGGCTTTAGGTATAGGGCCTTCTTAATATCTACTAAACTAACTTTTTAAATCTATATCTTTATAGCGCCTCTCTAGTACTTACTCTACTTCCTTACTAGGTATTAATAAATTATAGAGAATAGTACTATATTTAGGAATCTTATAGCCCTTATCTCCTTTTTAAGGAGTAGTTCTTATTATTTCTTTAGATAGAGCTTAGCATAGCTCTAGCTATAGTATATCTAGTAGGCTGCTATATTACACATAACCTTATTTTACTCTATTTAACAGCTATTTTAGCTATTAAAGAGATTAATAAGCATAGGGTAAAGGATAATTATTCTATCTTAAGATTCTTTTTATAGTAACGACTATATAGAGCCCACTCATAGGTGCCAGCCTCCATAATACTATATAATAGTTTAATAATCCTTATAATGCGATCTTTTAGGTATTTATTATGAATCTCTTTTAGTAGGTCTATAAAAATCAATCTATTGAGCTCTATTTAGAATTAAATATATACTTATGTGATATGATAGAGCCATAACATATAGCCCTCTTTTATAAGTAATAGAGCAATAGTAAGAAGGAGCTACTAGCTAGCCTGCTGTATTATGGGCGACTAAGTAAGTATACAGGCTTTTTTATTATTATTATAGCTCTAAATAACAAGCCTTAACTTCTTATAAAGCTAGTTAGTGCTTTTAGCTTTCACTTTATAGACTATATAGGATTTAAAGATAAAGTATTAGCTATAGATTATAGCGTTATATGGGATAATCTCAAAAACACTACGCTACTAAAGCGCAGTTATTTCTATAGTCGATGAGGCTAAAAAAGGGTCTCTAGGTATTTTAATTATCCCATTTTTATGTAGTTATATAGTAAGATTGTAATTTATTGGCTTCTTTATAATTAAAACCGTTATAATATTACTAATTTTATTAGTAAGTGCTTAGGTGGTAGTAGCTATAAAAGCAGCTATTATAGGCCTCTATTATACTCTTTTATCCACTACTTATACACTTCTATATATGAGGCCCGCTAGCAATATTTCTTAGACTTATTCTTCTTTATGTAGCTAGCCTCAGCAGTGCGGGATTGGGTCTATAAGTCTTAGCGATAGCGTAGCGGGATTATTATTATCTAGTCCTATTATCGTTTTAGTATTTAGGTCTAGGGGAGGCAGCATAGCCTCATCAGTCTAGTACTACAGGCAGACAACCGTCAATTAGAACATCTAGGGCCCGCAGAGCAGGTTAAGAATATAGGTCTCACTATGAATAGCAAGGAGTCTATATAGCTCTTGCCAGCCCTTCTTTTCATAATAGACCTAAACGAGGGATAGTAGTAGTAGCTAAAGAATTAGCGCTATATCCGGGCTATTATAAGCAGCAAGGGCGTTAGTAACTTATTAGGAGGCCCAGTGCTTCTAGAGGTCTTCTATTGCCCTCTATATAGTAGCAGCCCGCTGCTAGAGGTCTAGAGATAGAGGCAAATTATTATTAATTTAGGGGTAGGCACTAAAAACAAGTAGTATAAGCACTAGGCTATTAGGCTCTATAGTATTATTAATAGCCTTAATAGCTATTGAAACAATAATCTTATACTCTATATTAGGTAAGTCTTTACAAATAATTGTATATACCCTCTATAGTATTATTAATATTACTTAACCTTACTAATAGAGTTATAAGTCTCAACTAGTACTTTAGTAGTAGTTATTAAAAGCGCCTAAAGAGCACTTTACTACTCTAATAAAGCGAAGTTAGTACTAGTATTAGTAATAGCAATATCTAGCAGCCTAGGGTAGGTATAGATCTAGTATTATTTAAAGGCATTAAGTGTTATAATTATAGATAAATCCTTTAGAAATTTAGCCGCATTAAATACAGTTACAGCGTTAATAATATAGAGTAGTGAGCGCCCTTTAAAGTAGACAATATTAATAACTATAGCGTAGTTAAAGCTATAGTCATCTCTAATTATAAATTTGAATTAATTTGGCGTCCCTGCATTAAGTTAGTAGCGCTTATAAAATTTCATAAGATATTTAAGTAGGCATAGTTCAACTTAGTAACTAGCTTACAAAAGGACTTTGTAAAGTTAGTAGACTAATAGGTAGCTAAAACGTTAATAGAGCCTTTATAATTTAGCCTCCATGAGGTTATTATAGGCCAAACCCTTCTCTATCTCTAATAATAGCTATAGGTAGCTCTATTTATATATATTAGGCATGATAAAATTACTTTATTGCAAGCAGTTTTAAAGGTTATTAAAGCATATACCTAACTTATCTATATCTACTAGGCAGAGCAAGAAGGAGGTATTTATAGACACTATATAGAAGACTATATCCCCAAATAGCATAGAAACAGTTATTATCCCTATTAATCTAATAGCTCCTCCTAGCCTAAACCTCACGCTTGCCCCTTTTACTATTATAGAGTTAATTATAATATTGAGTATAATCCTCTTTAGCGCCTTAAATTAGCTCTTGCTAGCTATTAAAAACCCTGCTGCTTCTATATTAGGGATAATGCTCTGGAAGGTCTCTAAAAGATTTTTTTTAAGCGTGGACAGTTTAATAAATATAGGCTTGGCTAATTCTTTAAATAGATCTAAACGCGTAATAGTATAGTAGGCTGCTTAATTAAGAAATACCCTCAAGATAGTCTTTTTATTCACAACTAGGACCAAATTAGTGCTATGGCCATTATTTAGGTCTGCGAATTAAGTAAAGAACGTATTATGCTACTCTTTTTTAGAGTCACTATTATCATAGCAGTCCCTAGTCCTATTAAGTAATTAAAAATATATCTTAATCTCCTCATCCTCATTATTATTTGCTACTAAATTGTCAGATATTTCTTCCATAGCCCCCTTATAGTAGGTTAGGAACTACTAGTAGGCTGCTTCCAACTTATTAAGAGCTTATGGGTTATTTTACTATTATAAGTAGGCTTTATCCTTATCGTTTTACATGTAGTTGCTTAAATAATATCCAGGCTCTTTACAAATATAGCATTTTATATCTTATCGCCATTGTTTTGGGCTGTTTTTATTATCTCTCTATAGCTTAGTCTTTCTGAATCTATTATTTCAAATCTTGCTATTATATTTGCAGTCTATCCAGTATTATTTAGCATAATATTAGCCCTATAGTTAAGGTTAGCTATTTATAAATATAATTATATTGCTAATAGCAACTTTAAGCTGTTTATAGAGGCCTTCAAAGGTCTTTAATAGGTGTATAGTAGCCTATTCACACTTCTTAATCCCTCAGCACCCTTGAAGGAGTTGATTGCATAGTATCTTATTGCTTTAGTAGACTTCACTAAGCGCTAGCTAAGTTAATACGAGGGTATTAATTAGAGTATCTAAAGCCTCCAATTTAGACTTTAAGGGATAGTCCATCATAATTAAGATAAGAGTTATTTTATTCTATATTATAAGATAGGCTTAGGTAGACTCTTTAGTCTCAAAGCATCCCTTAAGCCTATTAACAATTTAGGTGCTATTCAGACGAGGGCATAAGTAGCAAAAGCTCTTATAGTAGTATTTTAGTGCCCTTCCCTTAAGTATTATTAGGAAGGCTGCTAGGGTTGAATCCTTTGTAATACCTATTCTCCGCAAGTATCTTGAAAAATATAGTTTTAGCTTAAGAACATCTATACTTTCGCCACTATACTTTATTTCGTTACTATATATCTTAGCTAGGTCTGCAATTTAGCGTATCAATAGGCAGGTGCTGCTATCTTATTCTGCTGTGTTAACTATAGTAGTTTGGGTAGGGGTAATACTATTAATAGGGTCTTTTAGCTCTTAGTAATCCCCTCGCAGCCCTTCTGCAGTAGGTTGCCTTATAGATAGGGTAGGGGCTAGGCAATTCTCTCATAGTCCTCCTGCAACAAATTAACTCATTATTAGGGCTAGGCTAGTAGCCGCAGCTAATGCTCTTATTAATATCGTGATATCGCTATTCCAGAAGTCAGTAATATCCCTGCTGAACTCTTCTCTATCCCAGTTTTTTACAAACGTAGTACTCCTCTTAATCTACTTATTCACTTCCCTAGCAGTCCAGAAGTAGAAGTTATCTATAGTTACAATATCATATATATAGCTAGCAATACTTAATCTATGTCGGGTAACATAGACGCCATAATCAGAGAAATAGTTATAAAGCTTTCTAATAATCACTAGGCTCCCTTTTTAGAAAACCTTAATAAGTATGTCTACAAAGTCCACTATGAACTCCATCTATAAGTCCTTACTAAATAATTCATCATATTCATAGGTCTTAATATAGTATAGGATCTTTACTACTACCTATTTTATAGTAATAGTATTATTATTAAATATAATATCTTAGCCCTAGTTCTCCTTATCTACTAGAGCTTTGCATTTTAATAGTATTAATAGCTCTGTAATAAGTTTAATTAGTGGTATTAGTATTACTAAAGATTCCTTAGGGGTACTTATTCATAGCTATTTAGCTAGTAGTAGCTATACTAGTATCAAGGGTCCTAGAGTTAATATTATATATAAATAAGGCGTAGTTAATAATTTAGAGGATTAATTAGGTAATTGCGTACTGTTTCTTCGAGTGATTTCGTTTCTGGCTCTCCTCATCCTTTGTAATAGGTGCTAATAAGAGGTAGTAATAATAATAATAGGTAGTCCTTATTTAAAGTAGAGGCTTATAATACATATAATTTAATATTGTTTTGTTATTATTTGTCGTCTCTACTAGTTAGATATTGCATCATATATTGAGCAATACGCTATTTAAGGCTTAAGTTATTTATTTCACTCTAACCTATATCTCAGAATTAAATCAATATGCTCTTCCTTTTATAACATAAGGATCTCAAGAGATTTGATTATTACATAAAAGTCAACTATTAAGGTATTAGCAAACCTCTTTTATAGTTATTTTCCTACTTAAGGGTCTCATAGTAGTAATATTTATAATATTAAGAGTTGCATAACAGACACAAGAATTAAATCAAGTCCTCTAAAGTAGTTAGCTTATATATCTAACTGCTTATAGTATATCAATCAATCTAGGTAGCATAAAAGAGCTTTCTAGTAATAAAACTCCAAAGAATTCAAGATACAAACCCATTATTAGCTAAATAGAGCTTCTATCTCTTTAAGTAGTAACCTTACTAATATGCAGTTTTATAGCGTAGCTGAAGTAGTATAATAGTGAAGTTAACCACTAATCAGTGTTAGTTTACACACGGGCGGGGTGACATAAACGCGCGCATAGCCCTAATACGTACTATTCATATTGAAGCTATGCAGAAGTGTGCGTGTGTGTATCTAAGAGTCTAAGATACAAACTAGCTATATGGGCAGTAGTGTTGTGCCATATTGGGCCTGCGAATATAGTCACGTGACGTACGCACGTACGTACGATATTATATCTCGCAGAGCGCCCATCCCGCCACTCCATAAGTTATGGGGTTATTGCGACATTAACCTTATATATAAAATCCTTAAAAAATATATTACTAAAAACCTTGAAATCCTGTTTAAAACTCTATTTACTATTAAACTAGCTCTTAGCAAGAAATATAATAGCGATAGGCTACTTTATCACAAAATTCGCAGCGCCTACTAAGGAGTTTAAGAGTACGAACTTACGCTATATTAGCGCCCCTCAAACCTCCAAGATTTATATAATTCCCTTCGTTTAGCTATTAGTATAGCATCCTGCATAAATTAGAGCCTTACTTAATTTACTATAGATAAAGGGCATGAGGATGTTCCTATTGAAAACGACGCTATATATACTAATTGATACTTCTAAGTAGTTAAAGTAACTTTTATAAGAGTAATAGCAGTAGATACTACTAAAGCTAGCTAAATTAATAATTTCGCTCTAAATTATTTAGCTATTACTAAGGTTAAAGATATTAGATATACTGCAAGCCTAAGTATTATTTATAGAGGCACTTAAAGAAACAAAGAGATAAGGAATATAATAACTTAAAGAATAAGTATGCTAAGTACTTATAAAACGTTACTAAAGATGATTTTGTTGCCTTCCTCCTCTAATTTAAGGGCGATAACGACCCTAATGATAATACTGATACTGAGGACTTCTTTTAGTAGGATCCCTAGGATTTGGACCCTTAAAACCCTTCTTCTCTTTCCTATGAATTTCTGCTTTTATTGGTGAGACCTTCTTTACTATTAATAGCATAAAATTAGTTAAATTACTGCTAAACTGAGCTACTTTCTATATAGTTATAGGTATTGACCCTACTGCTGACCTAGCACTCTATTCTACTCTGCTCGCTACCTAGCTTGCCCTGCTTAGTACCTCTAGTACTACCTCTTGCTATCTATTTATGCTTGATAATAGATAGTCTGAGGAAGTTTTCTAGGGTATTATGCTAGATTTGGGCGCAGCTAGTATATCCACTGCTAGTTAAAAATAAGTTGTTGCTTTGTAGTATATGTAGCTGTCGATTTTAGTTAATATAGTAAATACTAGTTAAGCGAGAGTACGCTTTGGGGACGGCCCGCTTAAGGACTCTTTTAGTATTATTGCAGTTAATACTATATTTAGTAGTATAGTATTTCAAGTTATGCCTGCGAATACTTCTTTTCTATTATGTCTAAGCGATATAGATTAAATAAGTATCTATTTTAATAACCTCCCTAATTATCTATTTTAAGGTAATATTGCTGCGCTAGTTGTATGCAAATAGGGCTACGCCTAGCTATTGCTTAATTAGGAGGAAGTTTTTGCCTAAACCTGCTACCTGACTGACACCGAACTTCGTCGCCTGCACCGCTATTTTAGCCACCCCTCTATTGCTAAGTTAGTAGCCCTTTTGAGCTATGCTGGTTATTCCGTTCGAATAGCAGCTATTTAGCAGTTAACTAAGGTCTGCGAACGCTATTAATTGAATGCTAGAGCCCCTTAGAGATTTAAATTTTCACTAAAGGATAACTACTATTTCAACTATGAAATCATCTGCAATATTATATATCTTAAGAATAAAGCTACTTTATATATTATTAATATTACTATAAGCTTTCATACTACTTACTTCTTATCTAATCTATCTGCAAAAGTAACCTAGGAGACCCTTTGTCTCTGCTGGATTTATATCTACTAAGGACCACCTAATTATATTATTATAGATACTAGGCTAAATTTCGCTACTAAAGCTTTTGAGAATAATACAAAATCTATAGCGATTACAATCAAAGTTATACCTATTGAGGCCTACTATAGGATCATCAAAACGGAGCAATATCATGGACCCCTTCAGCGTGCTTACACTATTATTCAGCAAGAGCTTCCCTACGCTAAGCCTAACCTTGCCCTTCAGATAGCTATTAAGGCTATTAACGATACTGCTAGCCCTAATAGCCTCATTCTAACCCTTCTTATTTTTAGTGCTTACCCATATATTAGCTATAATTTAACTCCTTTCCTAGACGTTATAGCCCGCACTAAAGCTATTAATGCCGCTATAGATAACTTATATAAAGAGCATAATAAACGTAAGGTTACTAATATACTAGGCGCCCGCAACAGGCCTAGTACTAATAAAGTTATCTAACTGCTACTATAGTCTCTTATTTAGGTATATTATAAAAACGATAGCTAATAAGGCCCCTATTATTCAATTATTATTTTAGGCGAAATAGTTACTTTTTAACTACCCTATAGTGCCTGAGACTTCCCCTCTACTATAGTTAAGCCCTTCGATATTGACCCCAACCCTGAAGAAGACCCTGATGTTGTTACTATTACCCTAGCTATTACTTTAGCTGCTGCCCTAGATGATTCCCCCGCTAACTCCACTCCTCTGCACTAGTGTGAAAAGCCCTAATTGCTGCTAATTTTGCGCTTTTAGGCATATCTAAGTAGGAGATTAATAACTCTATGATATTTATCTCTACTAAAGAGAAGGTGGATTGGGAGCTCTTGCTAGCTCTCTGTAAGTTAGGCAAACTTATTGATGCTAATGGCCCCCCCTTCTAAAATTCCCGCAAAAAGGAGATTAATACCCTTCTTAAGTATAAAGTCTTTTATTTCGAAATTTTTAACCTAACTAAGTAATATAGGTGTCTTTTTAGGTTCTGTATGGTTGATAAAATTAAACGTAAAACTATAATCTCTTTTAAAAAGTCTCGCATTATTATTTGTGGCGTAAATAACGCTAAAAAGTACAGGATTTTAATATAATCGCCTATAATTCAGCGCTATAGTATTTAACTCCTCCTTATTATTACTCCCTCTCTTAGCCCTGATTATTTAATTTACATTAGAGATATTACTTAGGTATTGAGAAGAGCAGGAGCCCGGTGGGGACTGCAAAGATAGCAAACAACACAACACTACCCACAAAAGGATAGAAATAACAAAAGTAGGCTCAAAAGATGCGCGTAGTGATTTGCAGATCTAATCAGAAAGAATGGGAGGAATTGGGCTTGAAATGGAAGAGATATTGCGGAGAATCGTATGTAGGATTATTAAGGTATAATGGATAATAATGGGATTGATGTTGATGATAATGAGCGTGTGTTGATTCTGGATGATATGCTGGATATCCTAAGTGCTGGATGCGCGCGTATATATGCGCATATGGGCTTATATAATCACAGCTTTCCTAGCTATGCGTGGGCGCCAACCCACGCATCCTTTCCCAGTATATATTTAGTTATAAATAGCCCTCGCTTGCAATATTTATGCTAATCTTCTTAATTAAATTTGTAATTAATACCCCCCTAGTACTATGATAAAAGTTATTAAACTGCTACATAGTATTACTAAAGCTAGTACTTATTAGTAGGCTACTTATAATGCCTGCTACTATAATAAGCTATAGATAACTAGCTCTATATTTAACCCCTATCTTCTTATTACTAATACTTTAAGCCCTTATTTTGTAATTGTTAGGATGTAGATAGATAATACTATTAGCCTTAGTATAGTAGTCGTTTCTGCTGTTAAAGAAAAAGAGCTCTAGAAGGCTAAATTTATAGCTAAACCTAAGGAAAATCGTTTTATTTAGACCCTTATTACCTTTAATAGTGGAACTATCTCTTTAGCCGCCGATAGAGCTATTATCCTTCAGCAGAAGGACTAAGGTGCTAAAATAGAGCCGTTAGCGCCTAAGAACCCCGACAAGATATTAGCTAAGTAGAAGTATATTGAGCAGCGCGCCTGAGGGGTATATATTGCCTCTATTTACTAAGTAGAAGCTTATTTTGACTTATTTATAGCTGCTTAATACTAGGACCCTAATAATAAGGATATTGCTACCCTTAATAAGCGCCTTAAATAGCTTAGTAATAACCTTAATTGTAGTCTAACCTTTATTATGCTATTCCTATTTATTATGAAACTCTTTATATTTGTAGATAGCTCTTTTGTAAATAATAAGGACCTTATTTTATAGTTAGGCTATGTTATTGTATTAGCTAATGAAATAATAATAAATAACACTACTTTTATGATTTATAGTAATATTATTTATTATAGTTTAACTAAGTATAAGCGTATTACCTATAGTATATTAGCTTCTGAGATCTACGCTATAGTTGCTAGTGCTGACTTAGCCTTTGCGATTATATTAACTCTCTATGAATTTGCTACTAAGCTAAGTACTACTAACCCTATCCCCACTATTATATATACTAACTTATACTCTCTATATAAGTGTTTAGTAAAGCTTAGTATTATGAAGGAGAAGAGGCTCATAATAGATATTATGGCCTTATGTTAGTTGTACGAGCGTTGCGAGCTCTCTGAAATCCGCTGGGTAAATGGCGAAGATAATCCCGCTGACGCGTTCATGAAGGTATTGCCGAATGGCGCCCTGCGCTAGCTAATTAATGGGAATAAACTGACGATTCGCATAGAGGGATAGGTAACCCGGAAGTAATAAATAGTAGTTGCTGCTATTTTGGAGGAATGGGATTTGTGGCTGCATGGGCCAAATCGTCGCTATTTAGAGGATATAGATATAGCTAAGTATAGCTATCTTTTCGATTCAATTTGAGGCTAAAAATAGCCTCAAAACAAGTTATTTAATTTATGTATTTAGATAGGCATAAATAGGCGAATCCTAGTATAAAAGAAAAACTGCTAGTATTGGGATATTTGCCTATCTGGACCTGATCTAAGTGTCGGGCCCGTGGCCTAGCGGGCAGGAATGTCGACTATCGGTAGTCATGTGACCTCAGTCACCTGACATGGTAGCTACGTGACGTTAGTCATGTGACCTTCCTCGTCAGTCTACTATATCGTTCCTCCTTCGCTGGCCACCCTTCTAGATACCGTCTTCCGAGATGCATCATCAATATCACCCTGTTTTCGAGCCCTGTTTTATCCCCTACCTTCTGGTACCAGTCTTTGTGAGACCAACAGGTATAATAGGTATAAGTATTCTTAGGGTAGGCATCCTTATTCTTTTGCTACTAGGGATATATTAGGTAGGTATTAGATAATAATTCTAAATCCTATTAGGGGCGGCATTTCTCTTTTGCTCTTAAGATACATACCGCCCTAGTTATATAAGTATCTCTATTAGTATCCTTACCTACTAGCCTCTAGTAGAGCGCTTAGGAGTAACTAAGAGCTTTTGAGTATTTAACTTTCTAGGTAATATTCTAAACTTTTAAGAGCTACTTAGTATGATTAGTAAGTAAATTAATAGTAATTAACTAGTTCTTTAGCCTAGGGGTGAGAGCAGCCTCTAGGAGGGATATCTAGATCTAATTAAGCTAGCTACTACCCCCTATATCTACTAGAGTCTACTTAAATCTTAGTAAAAAAGCTAAGAGGGACTTTATCTCTCTCTACTAGAAGGTCTATAGTTAGGCTACTACTTGAGGCTATAGGTTATAATTCTTTTAGGTTTAGTTAAGATAGGCTATAAATTCCATAGGGTTTATTTTCCTCTCTTACTACTTACTATATAGAAGGTAGAGACTACTAGTCAGGGGTTAGTATTTAAGTATAAATTAATAATATATTATACCTCTACATCTATAGAGTAGAAGACCTAATCAATTATGAGAATATACCTTATTAATTATACCTATAAGATATATTCTCTCTACTAACTTAAGAACTTTAGAGGTAAGAGTAGTAGCTTCTAGGTTACTATACTACGTATTACTAATATTTTACTAGTAGTAGTTATCTGGAGGGGTATAGCTAATTACTAGTTGCTTCTCTATAGCTCCTATACTTATTACTAGAGATACTTTAATACTATTACTAAGTTAGCGTGTAATAGCTTACCTTAGCTATTAGCTATTAGGTTATTAATTATCTAAGTAACTATTGGGAAGCAGTACTTAGTCTATCTCTTATTATTATATTAGTAAGCTTTAAATATATAGAGGGCTAGACCTAAGTCTATTTAATAAGAGGTAGTATAATACTATTTATTTAAAGCTGAAGAGGAAAAGTGAGAGTTTTCTATTTTAGTAAGGTTATTCTAGGTTTATAGGTAGCTACTAGGTAGGCCCTAAGAGTAGTGAATCTGGGCAGAAGCCTAGATGGTTTTGTGGGTAGCTACTATATAGGCCCTAAGAGTAGTAAATTAAGGCAGACGCCCAGCTAGTTCTAACCGGGCGTAGCCCATAACACTTAGTTATTTTTTATTAGTATAGTATTCAATAATAAGATATAGGGGTGCTCTAAAGCTCTAAATAGCGCTCTATCTAATAAGGGTTGAATAGAGCGGAGGCTAAACTATTAGCTACTAAATAAATCTATAGTTTAATAGAGAGCCTAGTTAAATCAATTAATATAATATCTCTTTAGTTATTTCGTTTTAACCTTGCTAATCTGCGGTTTATAGTATCTTAAGTAGTATAATAGTGAAGTTAACTACTAATTAGTATTAGTCTCATAAAGACTAGTACTGTCACTATATAAATGGTGCGCAGTTACTATTACGTATTGTAACGTATAGTTACTACTACGTGGCATACTGCTACTATCACGTGGCGTCTGCTATCTATAAATAAGACCAGTAGCATAGGACATAATAATATAAGACTTTCACTCCTTTAATACTAAGACCTATCTTTCATTATTTCACTATATATTATTCCTATTTACTATTATTTATTAAACGTCTTATTACCCCCTCAGTACTACCATAAGTATACTAAGAAGATGCTAATATCTAGTAGTATAACTACTAGATTTTCTTTTTTTAGATCCTCAACCTCATTAAGTCCCTCCACCCCACGCTTGCTTTATAGCGGGAGCCCAGAAGAGGCGCTTAAGACGTCTATATCAGAATAAGGGCTTAGGTTCAGGCTCAAGCTCCGAGTACTCCATTATAATAGACCAGCAGAAGTCTGCCGCTAGGTTATTTTTTCCCTCACCCTATTTTATAGAGGCGTAATAAAATAACGCCCGCCGCATTACGGTTTTCATAAATCGCCACAAATATAACCTAGTAGTTCACAGCCTTAGCTAAGCTTTCCTACGCAGCATAATAGTATTAAGTAGTCTTTATTAGGATATAGGCTAAACGCTTTATATCCCGCAGGCTTCCCGCAATACTAGCTAGCTTAATAAGCTACTTAATATTAATAGTTAGAATATTAATACCTACTCGCTAAGGGAGACTATTAGTAGTATAATGAGGGTCCTTCTTTGCTATTATAAATCTAGCACCCTCTATAGCTCTTTTAGTAACTTTAGCCCTAAAGAGATCTAAGTTCGCAATACTAAATAGCTTACCTTCATAGCCGCTCCGCTGCTAAGCACTCCCCCTCTGCTAAAGTAGCCTCCCTAAGAACCTGGAGCACTAATAAAGGCAGAGACTTAAGCACCTCTTAGGGCATTATCTAAACCCCTAACTATAAGTTAGGTTACCGCCCTATTAATGCATTCTACTAACTCCTTATATTCCCTACTAGATAGTACCTATATTAGTCCTACTAGGAAAATTACTATTATACTAGCCCCTCTAGATATTAATTATACTAGTCCTACTAAAACGGTTGCTATTATACTAGCCCCTCTAGATAATACTTACCCCAGCCCCACTAGGAATACTATTATTCTAATAGTCCCCCCAGGCCTAGGAGCAGTGAGACTAAGCACTACTCCGCTAGACTACTTATAGTAGAGTCCCCCTAGCTATAGCTTACTAGCACCTGGAGTTCCCTAGTAACCTCACTATAGCTTAATACCTTAGTATACCTATAGAGGGAATAACGCCTTCTAGAACCTATATAGTCTCTTCTTAGATATTCTTACTCTAGTAGTTATATAGGGTTTTACTACCTAGGCGTAGCTAGCTCTAGCGCCCTTCCCACCCTAGATATTATAGGACTATAGAGTATTCTAGCCTAATAACCCCACTTTGAGATATAGTAAGAAGCTAGTTTTCTATAACCATAAAGTTATATACTACTATAAAGTAGATATCTAGCTTTCCTACCTCTTAGCTCTAGCTAAGTACTCCTACTACTATATAGCTATTACTACCTAGTAGGAGACTCTCCTCTAAGGTTCCGCTCTCTCCTAGTAGGTCTATATCCTTATAGATATAGAGCAGTAGTACTACTAATTAAATAGGTTACCTATATTGCGTGACGCTATCTAATAGAAGTTCGCCCCTACTGCAGTAGAAGCCTGGATTTAGCTCCAGGAGAATTAATTCACTCTTAATTAGATTAATAGCGAAAATAATATCTACTAATACGCATATGAAGTCTTTAAGCATGCTAGGGCATAGGGATCTATTACTCCCCACTAGCTACTTATAGTTTTTTATTAATCCCTTAATCCAGAACTCCAATGATTTCTCCACAAGCCTAGAATTAAAAAAAAAATAGATGATATAATAGATATATATCTCTCGCTTGTAAATAAGAAATGCCGTACTATCTAGTATGCTCACGCTCCTTTCTCATCTAGCCTAGGAGCCTACTACGCCCTCTACTTAGCTACACTAAACGACTCTGCTTATTAGGGTTGTTTATACTCCTATTGGAATTCCCCGCGATAGGACTGTTAGCATCACTAGTCTGGATATTGCGGAGGATTCTAGCTGAACCGCGCTAATAATCAAAACACCCCGCATTAGGCTAATGAGCTAGCAGGCAACTAAGCCCCCTAGGATAGCTACTATAACGCTTAAAGGCTTTAGGAATATCCTTAATAATTTAACTGCTTATAATAGATAGCTTAATACTATTGTAGTAATTAAGCCCACTAGGTCTTTAAGGATACTAACTCTAAAACTATTATTAACTACTTTATTAATAATAGATATAAGCTTATTAATATCTATAAATAACCTAATCTATCTAACTTATATTAGCTATAAGTAGGATAAATAAGTAATTAAAGCTCTAACCTAGTAATACTTCCCTCCCTAAAGGAGGAAACTAACTATTAGCTTATATAGGATAATCTTAATTATAATTCTAGCAATATATTAGCTTTAGATACTAAGCGCCCCCTTTTCGTAGGCCTTGCTACTAATACTACTGCACCTACTACTAACTATACTACTAATTTTACCTTAGAGGCTAGCTTAGTTATTAATGCCTCCCCCAAACCGCAGAAGAGCACTCGCCTCTATAAGTAGATCTATCTCCACCTCTATATATCTGCCTAAGTTAATAGGCCTATAGAGGAAGTTTATGTTAATACTAGCGCTTCTATTGCCCTTATTAACTAATAGTAAATAGATTGCTTTATTAGTAAGGCTTACTTATGCCTAGTAGACCCCCGCTATATAGTAGCTATAAAATTATCCTTTGAGGTTATAGAAGAAGCCACTTTCAATTTCTATTTCTCAGGCACGCTTAGTAGCACGCTTATCTAGGCTTACGTTATTATTACTATAGGAGTTATTAACTTACTTAGTGTGAACCTGCTCTTAGGTACGCCCTTTTATAAAGACCACAGGTTACTTATTAACTTTAATAAAGGGATTATAAAGTTCCACTCTATATATAGTATAGCTACTAATATAACCTATAAGAGTATCTTCCCTATTATCTAGACGGTTAACCTCATATAAGCTACTATAATCCCTCCCTATGATTCTATCTTTACTGCAGTACGCTACGCTAACCTCCCAGCTTCCCTAACTACTAGTAACTAAGACTAGCTATAGCGTTTCTATTCCCAGATCTCTTCTGCAGTTAATAGTATTATCACCCTAGATACCCTAAAGCTAGTCCTTTTATAAAACCCTTCAACTAAGCCGCTTAGTATCCCCAAAGGGACAAGAGTTAGTACTTTAACCCGCTTTAATAGTACTAATACCGCAAACCTCATTAACTAGGCTAATATTAATACTCTTTTCCTAGAATATCCTAACGCCCTATCTATTATAATAGAGGAAGCCTTCTATATTATAGTATCTAGTAATACCCCTGCTGTAAATCCCAGCCCTGCGGAAATCCCCTCCTATAGCATCTCCCAGCCCAACGGCATACTAACAATTAAGGTAGCCGCTAGTATTAAGATCTATACTAGTAACCCTACTTTTATAGCCCGCCTAAAGGCAGTTTTCAACCGCCATAATATCTTTCATAATCATAATATCATCCCAATACCTAATAAAGAAGGTATACACATTAACTTTATTAATAGTTAGTAAAGCTAGGTTAAGGCCTCCTGCCCCTTTCCCCTAGGGATGGAAGATGCTAAGCTTGCCTATAGTAAGCTTGACGGCCTCTACTCTAAAGGTAAGATATCCTTTGCTATTAGATTAGTTCCTATTATATGCCCCTTATTTATTATATAGCGTGTGGTGAATAGAGTATAAAAAGGCCGCCTAGTAGTTAACCTTCGCCTATTAAATAAGGTTATACTTCCTAATATATATCTTCTCCCAGACTAGGATAATATTCTTAACTATCTATAAGGTAAGGGCTAGGTTATAGTACTTAATGCAATTAGATATTTTTACTAGCTTCTAGTATATTCTAAATACTATAACTAGATAGCTATAATTTTCCCACATAGTATTGAGGTATTTAATATTATTTTAATAGAGTTTAAGAACTCCCCTATATATGCTTAATGCTTTATAAATAACTTATTCCGTGACTACTGAGATATTATTTAAGCCTATATTAATAATATTATGATCTTTAGTAATACTGCTAATAACTACCTCTAGCATGTTGAGATTATGCTTAAGCTCCTTAAGAATAGCCGCCTTCATATCTCTATAGAGAAGTTATTTACTAGTTTCACCTCTATAAAGCTCCTTAGCTATATAGTTAATGCTACTAGAGTCTCACGCACTGATAACTGTATTAAGGCTTTTTAGCAGCTTATATTCCCTAATAACCTCTATAACCTTAAGAGATATCTTGGGATAGCGGGATAGCTATGCTGTGACGTACTATAGTTTGATATTATTATAGCACCCCTTACCCGCTATAAAATAGTCCTTTCTGCCCTCCTCTATAGCGAGGATAAGCTACTATAAGGAGTAGCTAAATAGATATATACTTATCACCTCGCTAAGGTTACCTTTAACTCTATAGAAGAGGAGATTAAGTCTTAAACCGCCCTATAAGAGAACCTCTATAGTTAAGTCGCCTAGTATTACTATAATCCTACTAAGGAACT